>CM045906.1:10835729-10888229 GCA_025169955.1 Salix arbutifolia
GTGTCATTCCGACTTCGACGACCCCGTTGCTGAAATTCAGGTGCCTATGAATTTCGGGTGATCCCTCTTGAGCATGTAGGATTCCGCAACCTGTCCTACATCACTTCTTCCGTAAACGACGAAACGCATAGACTGGGTGAGTTTCGCGTCATTCCGACTTCGAGGACCCGGTTGCTGAAATTCAGCTGGTTTTGGATTTCGAGTGATCACTCTTGATCATGTAGGATTCCGCAACCTCTTCTACATCGATTCTTCCGTAAACGATAAAACGAATCCACTGGGTGAGTTTGGCGTCATTCCGACTTCGACAACCTGGTTGCTGAAATTGAGGTGCCTTTGAATTTCGGGTGATCCGTCTTGAGCATGTAGGATTCCGCAACCTGTTCTACATCACGTCTTCTGTAAACGACGATACGCATCCACTAGGTGAATTTCGTGTCATTCCGACTTCGACGACCCCGTTGCTGAAATTCAGGTGCCTTTGAATTTCGGGTGATCCCAATTGAGCATGTAGGATTCCGCAACCTGTTCTACATCACTTCTTCCGTAAACGACGAAATGCATCCACTAGGTGAGTTTAGTGTCATTCCGACTTCGACGACCCCGTTGCTGAAATTCAGCTGCCTTTGAATTTCGGGTGATCCCTCTTGAGCATGTAGGATTCCGCAACCTGTTCTACATCACTTCTTCCGTAAACGAAGAAACGCATCCACTAGGTGAGTTTCGAGTCATTCCGACTTCGACGACCCCGTTGCTGAAATTCAGCTGCCTTTGAATTTCGGGTGATTCGTCTTGAGCATGTAGGATGCCGCAACTTCTTCTGTAAACGACGAAACGCATTGTCTGGGTGTCTTTCGCGTCGATCCGACTTCGACGAACCGGTTGCTGAAATTCAGGTGCCTTTCAATTTCGGCTGATCCCTCTTGAGCATGTAGGATTCCGCAACCTCTTCTACATCACTTCTTCCGTAAACGACGAAATGCATCCACTAGGTGAGTTTCGTGTCATTCCGACTTCGACGACCCCGTTGCTGAAATTCAGCTGCCTTTGAATTTCGGGTGATCCCTCTTGAGCATGTAGGATTCCGCAACCTGTTCTACATCACTTCTTCCGTAAACGACGAAACGCATCCACTAGGTGAGTTTCGTGTCATTCCGCCTTCGAGACCCTGTTGCCGAAATTCATCTGCCTTGGAATTTCGGGTGATCCCTCTTGAGCATGTAGGATTCCGCAACCTGTTCTACATCACTTCTTTCGTAAACGACGAAATGCATCCACTAGGTGAGTTTCGTGTCTTTCCGACTTCGACGACCCCGTTGCTGAAATTCAGCTGCCTTTGAATTTCAGGTGATCCCTCTTGAGCATGTAGGATTCCGCAACCTGTTCTACATCACTTCTTCCGTAAACGACGAAACGCATCCACTAGGTGAGTTTCGTGTCATTCCGACTTCGACGACCCCGTTGCTCAAATTCAGCTGCCTTTGAATTTCGGGTGATCCCTCTTGAGCATGTAGGATTCCGCAACCTGTTCTACATCACTTCTTCCGTAAACGACGAACGCATCCACTAGGGTGAGTTTCGCGTCATTCCGACTTCGACGACCCCGTTGCCGAAATTCAGCTGCCTTTGAATTTCGGGTGATCCCGCTTGAGCATGTAGGATTCCGCAACCTGTCCTATTCACTTCTTCCCTAAACGACGAAACGCATCGTCTGTGTGAGTTTCGCGTCATTCCGCCTTCGAAGACCCGGTTGCCGAAATTCATCTGCCTTTGGAATTTCGGGTGATCCTCTTGACATGTAGGATTCCGCAACCTGTCTACATCATTCTTCCGTAAACGACGAAACGATCATTGGGTGAGTTTGCGTCATTCCGACTTCGACAACCTGGTTGCTGAAATTGAGGTGCCTTTGAATTTCGGGTGATCCCTCTTGAGCATGTAGGATTCCGCAACCTGTCCTAGATCACTTCTTCCGTAAACGACGAAACGCATCGTCTGGGTGAGTTTGCTGTCATTCCGACTTCGACAACCTGGTTGCTGAAATTGAGGTGCCTTGGAATTTCGGGTGATCCGTCTTGAGCATGTAGGATTCCGCAACCTGTCCTACATCACTTCTTCCGTAAACGACGAAACGCATCCACTGGGTGAGTTTGGCGTCATTCCGACTTCGACGACCCCGTTGCTGAAATTCAGGTGCCTTTGAATTTCGGGTGATCCGTCTTGAGCATGTAGGATTCCGCAACCTGTCCTACATCACTTCTTACGTAAACGACGAAACGCATCATCTGGGTGAGTTTCGCGTCATTCCGCCTTCGAAGACCCCTTGCCGAAATTCATCTGCCTTGGAATTTCGGGTGATCCGTCTTGAGCATGTAGGATTCCGCAACCTGTCCTACATCACTTCTTCCGTAAACGACGAAACGCATCGTCTGGGTGAGTTTCGCGTCATTCCGCCTTCGAAGACCCTGTTGCCTAAATTCATCTGCCTTGGAAATTCGGGTGATCCCTCTTGATCATGTAGGATTCCGCAACCTCTTCTACATCACTTCTTCCGTAAACGACAAAACGAATCCACTGGGTGAGTTTGGCGTCATTCCGACTTCGACAACATGGTTGCTGAAATTGAGGTGCCTTTGAATTTCGGGTGATCCGTCTTGAGCATGTAGGATTCCGCAACCTGTTCTACATCACGTCTTCTGTAAACGACGATACGCATCCACTAGGTGAGTTTCGTGTCATTCCGACTTCGACGACACCGTTGCTGAAATTCAGGTGCCTTTGAATTTCGGGTGATCCCTCTTGAGCATGTAGGATTCCGCAACCTGTTCTACATCACTTCTTTCGTAAACGACGAAACGCATCCACTAGGTGAGTTTCGTGTCATTCCGACTTCGACGACCCCGTTGCTGAAATTCAGCTGCCTTTGAATTTCGGGTGATCCCTCTTGAGCATGTAGGATTCCGCAACCTGTCCTACATCACTTCTTCCGTAAACGACGAAACGCATCCACTAGGTGAGTTTCGCGTCATTCCGACTTCGACGACCCCGTTGCTGAAATTCAGCTGCCTTTGAATTTCGGGTGATCCCTCTTGAGCATGTAGGATTCCGCAACCTGTTCTACATCACTTCTTCCGTAAACGACGAAACGCATCCACTGGGTGAGTTTCGTGTCATTCCGACTTCGACGACCCGGTTGCTGAAATTGAGGTGCCTTTGAATTTCGGGTGATCCCTCTTGAGCATGTAGGATTCCGCAACCTGTTCTACATCACTTCTTCGTAAACGACGAAACGCATCCACTAGGTGAGTTTCGTGTCATTCCGACTTCGACGACCCCGTTGCTGAAATTCAGCTGCCTTTGAATTTCGGGTGATCCCTCTTGAGCATGTAGGATTCCGCAACCTGTTCTACATCACTTCTTCCGTAAACGACGAAACGCATAGACTGGGTGAGTTTCGCGTCATTCCGACTTCGACGACCCCGTTGCTGAAATTCAGCTGCCTTTGAATTTCGGGTGATCCCTCTTGAGCATGTAGGATTCCGCAACCTGTCCTATTCACTTCTTCCCTAAACGACGAAACGCATCCACTAGGTGAGTTTCGCGTCATTCCGACTTCGACGACCCCGTTGCTGAAATTCAGCTGCCTTTGAATTTCGGGTGATCCCTCTTGAGCATGTAGGATTCCGCAACCTGTTCTACATCATTTCTTCCGTAAACGACAAAACGAATCCACTGGGTGAGTTTGGCGTCATTCCGACTTCGACAACCTGGTTGCTGAAATTGAGGTGCCTTTGAATTTCGGGTGATCCGTCTTGAGCATGTAGGATTCCGCAACCTGTTCTACATCACGTCTTCTGTAAACGACGATACGCATCCACTAGGTGAGTTTTGTGTCATTCCGACTTCGACGACCCCGTTGCTGAAATTCAGGTGCCTTTGAATTTCGGGAGATCCCTCTTGAGCATGTAGGATTCCGCAACCTGTTCTACATCACTTCTTTCATAAACGACGAAATGCATCCACTAGGTGAGTTTCGCGTCATTCCGACTTCGACGACCCCGTTGCTGAAATTCAGCTGCCTTTGAATTTCAGGTGATCCCTCTTGAGCATGTAGGATTCCGTAACCTGTTCTCCATCACTTCTTCTGTAAACGACGAAACGCATTGTCTGGGTGTCTTTCTCGTCCATCCGACTTCGACGAACCGGTTGCTCAAATTCAGGTGCCTATGAATTTCGGGTGATCCGTCTTGAGCATGTAGGATTCCGCAACCTGTTCTACATCACTTCTTCCGTAAACGACGAAACGCATAGACTGGGTGAGTTTCGCGTCATTCCGACTTCGAGGACCCGGTTGCCGAAATTCAGCTGCTTTTGGATTACGGGTGATCACTCTTGAGCATGTAGGATTCCGCAACCTATTCTCCATCACTTCTTCCGTAAACGACCATACACATCCACTAGGTGAGTTTCGTGTCATTCCGACTTCGACGACCCCGTTGCTGAAATTCAGCTGCCTTTGAATTTCGGGTGATCCCTCTTGAGCATGTAGGATTCCGCAACCTGTTCTACATCACTTCTTCCGTAAACGATGAAACGCATAGACTATTGGAGTTTCGCGTCATTCCGACTTCGACAACCCGGTTGCTGAAATTGAGGTGCCTTTGAATTTCGGGTGATTCGTCTTGAGCATGTAGGATTCCGCAACTTCTTCTGTAAACGACGAAACGCATTGTCTGGGTGTTTTCGCGTCCATCCGACTTCGACGAACCGGTTGCTGAAATTCAGGTGCCTTTCAATTTCGGGTGATCCCTCTTGAGCATGTAGGATTCCGCAACCTGTTCTACATCACTTCTTTCGTAAACGACAAAATGAATCCACTAGGTGAGTTTCGCGTCATTCCGACTTCGACGACCCCGTTGCTGAAATTCAGCTGCCTTTGAATTTCGGGTGATCCCTCTTGAGCATGTAGGATTCCGCAACCTGTTCTCCATCATTTCTTCTGTAAACGACGTAACGAATTGTCTGGGTGTCTTTCGCGTCCATCCGACTTCGACGAAGCGGTTGCTCAAATTCAGGTGCCTATGAATTTCGGGTGATCCCTCTTGAGCATGTAGGATTCCGCAACCTGTTCTACATCACTTCTTCCGTAAACGACGAAACGCATAGACTGGGTGAGTTTCGCGTCATTCCGACTTCGAGGACCCGGTTGCCGAAATTCAGCTGCTTTTGGATTTCGGGTGATCACTCTTGAGCATGTAGGATTCCGCAACCTGTTCTCCATCACTTCCTCCGTAACCGACCATACGCATCCACTAGGTGAGTTTCGTGTCATTCCGACTTCGACGACCCCGTTGCTGAAATTCAGCTGCCTTTGAATTTCGGGTGATCCCTCTTGAGCATGTAGGATTCCGCAACCTGTTCTACATCACTTCTTCCGTAAACGACGAAACGCATCCACTAGGTGAGTTTCGTGTCATTCCGACTTCGACGACCCCGTTGCTGAAATTCAGCTGCCTTTGAATTTCGGGTGATTCGTCTTGAGCATGTAGGATGCCGCAACTTCTTCTGTAAACGACGAAACGCATTGTCTGGGTGTCTTTCGCGTCCTTCCGACTTCGACGAACCGGTTGCTGAAATTCAGGTGCCTTTGAATTTCGGGTGATCCCTCTTGAGCATGTAGGATTCCGCAACCTGTTCTCCATCACTTCTTCTGTAAACGACGAAACGCATTGTCTGGGTGTCTTTCGCGTCCATCCGACTTCGACGAACCGGTTGCTGAAATTCAGGTGCCTTTCAATTTCGGGTGATCCCTCTTGAGCATGTAGGATTCCGCAACCAGTTCTACATCACTTCTTTCGTAAACGACGCCATGCATCCAGTAGGTGAGTTTCGCGTCATTCCGAGTTCGACGACCCCGTTGCTGAAATAAAGCTGCCTTGAATTTCGGGTGATCCCTCTTGAGCATGTAGGAGTCCGCAACCTGTTCTCCATCACTTCTTCTCTAAACGACGAAACGCATTGTCTGTGTGTCTTTCGCGTCCATCCGACTTCGACGAACCGGTTGCTCAAATTCAGGTGCCTATGAATTTCGGGTGATCCCTCTTGAGCATGTAGGATTCCGCAACCTGTTCTACATCACTTCTTCCGTAAACAACGAAACGCATAGACTGGGTGAGTTTCGCGTCATTCCGACTTCGACGACCCCGTTGCTGAAATTCAGGTGCCTTTGAATTTCGGGTGATCCGTCTTGAGCATGTAGGATTCCGCAACCTGTCCTACATCACTTCTTCCGTAAACGACGAAACGCATCGTCTGGGTGAGTTTCGCGTCATTCCGCCTTCGAAGACCCTGTTGCCGAAATTCATCTGCCTTGGAATTTCGGGTGATCCGTCTTGAGCATGTAGGATTCCGCAACCTGTCCTAGATCACTTCTTCCGTAAACGACGAAACGCATCGTCTGGGTGAGTTTGGCGTCATTCCGACTTCGACAACCTGGTTGCTGAAATTGAGGTGCCTTGGAATTTCGGGTGATCCGTCTTGAGCATGTAGGATTCCGCAACCTGTCCTACATCACTTCTTCCGTAAACGACGAAACGCATCGTCTGGGTGAGTTTCGCGTCATTCCGCCTTCGAAGACCTTGTTGCCGAAATTCATCTGCCTTGGAATTTCGGGTGATCCCTCTTGATCATGTAGGATTCCGCAACCTCTTCTACATCACTTCTTCCGTAAACGACAAAACGAATCCACTGGGTGAGTTTGGCGTCATTCCGACTTCGACAACATGGTTGCTGAAATTGAGGTGCCTTTGAATTTCGGGTGATCCGTCTTGAGCATGTAGGATTCCGCAACCTGTTCTACATCACGTCTTCTGTAAACGACGATACGCATCCACTAGGTGAGTTTCGTGTCATTCCGACTTCGACCACCTGGTTGCTGAAATTGAGGTGCCTTTGAATTTCGGGTGATCCGTCTTGAGCATGTAGGATTCCGCAACCTGTTCTACATCACGTCTTCTGTAAACGACGATAGGCATCCACTAGGTGAGTTTCGTGTCATTCCGACTTCGACGACCCCGTTGCTGAAATTCAGGTGCCTATGAATTTCGGGTGATCCCTCTTGAGCATGTAGGATTCCGCAACCTGTCCTACATCACTTCTTCCGTAAACGACGAAACGCATAGACTGGGTGAGTTTCGCGTCATTCCGACTTCGAGGACCCGGTTGCCGAAATTCAGCTGGTTTTGGATTTCGAGTGATCACTCTTGATCATGTAGGATTCCGCAACCTCTTCTACATCGATTCTTCCGTAAACGATAAAACGAATCCACTGGGTGAGTTTGGCGTCATTCCGACTTCGACAACCTGGTTGCTGAAATTGAGGTGCCTTTGAATTTCGGGTGATCCGTCTTGAGCATGTAGGATTCCGCAACCTGTTCTACATCACGTCTTCTGTAAACGACGATACGCATCCACTAGGTGAATTTCGTGTCATTCCGACTTCGACGACCCCGTTGCTGAAATTCAGGTGCCTTTGAATTTCGGGTGATCCCAATTGAGCATGTAGGATTCCGCAACCTGTTCTACATCACTTCTTCCGTAAACGACGAAATGCATCCACTAGGTGAGTTTAGTGTCATTCCGACTTCGACGACCCCGTTGCTGAAATTCAGCTGCCTTTGAATTTCGGGTGATCCCTCTTGAGCATGTAGGATTCCGCAACCTGTTCTACATCACTTCTTCCGTAAACGAAGAAACGCATCCACTAGGTGAGTTTCGAGTCATTCCGACTTCGACGACCCCGTTGCTGAAATTCAGCTGCCTTTGAATTTCGGGTGATCCCTCTTGAGCATGTAGGATTCCGCAACCTGTTCTCCATCACTTCTTCTGTAAACGACGATACGCATCCACTAGGTGAGTTTCGTGTCATTCCGACTTCGACTACCTGGTTGCTGAAATTGAGGTGCCTTTGAATTTCGGGTGATCCGTCTTGAGCATGTAGGATTCCGCAACCTGTTCTACATCACTTCTTCTGTAAACGACGATACGCATCCACTAGGTGAGTTTCGTGTCATTCCGACTTCGACGACCCCGTTGCTGAAATTCAGGTCCTATGAATTACGGGTGATCCCTCTTGAGCATGTAGGATTCCGTAACCTGTCCTACATCACTTCTTCCGTAAACGACGAAACGCATCGTCTGGGTGAGTTTCGCGTCATTCCGCCTTCGAAGACCCTGTTGCCGAAATTCATCTGCCTTGGAATTTCGGGTGATCCCTCTTGATCATGTAGGATTCCGCAACCTCTTCTACATCGATTCTTCCGTAAACGACAAAACGAATCCACTGGGTGAGTTTGGCGTCATTCCGACTTCGACAACATGGTTGCTGAAATTGAGGTGCCTTTGAATTTCGGGTGATCCGTCTTGAGCATGTAGGATTCCGCAACCTGTTCTACATCACGTCTTCTGTAAACGACGATACGCATCCACTAGGTGAGTTTCGTGTCATTCCGACTTCGACCACCTGGTTGCTGAAATTGAGGTGCCTTTGAATTTCGGGTGATCCCTCTTGAGCATGTAGGATTCCGCAACCTGTCCTACATCACTTCTTCCGTAAACGACGAAACGCATCGTCTGGGTGAGTTTCGCGTCATTCCGCCTTCGAAGACCCTGTTGCCGAAATTCATCTGCCTTGGAATTTCGGGTGATCCCTCTTGATCATGTAGGATTCCGCAACCTCTTCTACATCACTTCTTCCGTAAACGACAAAACGAATCCACTGGGTGAGTTTGGCGTCATTCCGACTTCGACAACCTGGTTGCTGAAATTGAGGTGCCTTTGAATTTCGGGTGATCCGTCTTGAGCATGTAGGATTCCGCAACCTGTTCTACATCACGTCTTCTGTAAACGACGATACGCATCCACTAGGTGAGTTTCGTGTCATTCCGACTTCGACCACCTGGTTGCTGAAATTGAGGTGCCTTTGAATTTCGGGTGATCCGCCTTGAGCATGTAGGATTCCGCAACCTGTTCTACATCACTTCTTCCGTAAACGACGATACGCATCCACTAGGTGAGTTTCGTGTCATTCCGACTTCGACGACCCCGTTGCTGAAATTCAGGTGCCTTGAATTTCGGGTGATCCCTCTTGAGCATGTAGGATTCCGCAACCTGTTCTACATCACTTCTTCCGTAAACGACGAAACGCATCCACTGGGTGAGTTTCGCGTCATTCCGACTTCGACACCCGGTTGCTGAAATTCAGGTGCCTTTGAATTTCGGGTGATCCTCTTGAGCATGTAGGATTCCGCAACCTGTTCTCCATCACTTCTTCTGTAAACGACGATACGCATCCACTAGGTGAGTTTCGTGTCATTCCGACTTCGACGACCCGGTTGCTGAAATTGAGGTGCCTTTGAATTTCGGGTGATCCCTCTTGAGCATGTAGGATTCCGCAACCTGTTCTACATCACTTCTTCCGTAAACGACGAAACGCATACTAGGTGAGTTTCGCGTCATTCCGACTTCGACAACCCGGTTGCTGAAATTGAGGTGCCTTTGAATTTCGGGTGATCCGTCTTGAGCATGTAGGATTCCGCAACCTGTTCTCCATCACTTCTTCTCTAAACGACGAAACGCAACTCTGGGTGAGTTTCGCGTCATTCCGACTTCGACGAACCGGTTGCTGAAATGCAGCTGCCTTTGAATTTCGGGTGATCCCTCTTGAGCATGTAGGATTCCGCAACCTGTTCCTATCACTTCTTCCGTAAACGACGAAACGCATCCTGGTGAGTTTCGCGTCATTCCGACTTCGAAGACCCTGTTGCTGAAATTCAGGTGCCTTTGAATTTCGGGTGATCCCTCTTGAGCATGTAGGATTCCGCAACCTCTTCTACATCACTTCTTCCGTAAACGACAAAACGAATCCACTGGGTGAGTTTGGCGTCATTCCGACTTCGACAACATGGTTGCTGAAATTGAGGTGCCTTTGAATTTCGGGTGATCCCACTTGAGCATGTAGGATTCCGCAACCTCTTCTACATCACGTCTTCTGTAAACGACGATACGCATCCACTAGGTGAGTTTCGTGTCATTCCGACTTCGACCACCTGGTTGCTGAAATTGAGGTGCCTTTGAATTTCGGGTGATCCGTCTTGAGCATGTAGGATTCCGCAACCTGTTCTACATCACTTCTTCCGTAAACGACGAAACGCATAGACTGGGTGAGTTTCATGTCATTCCGACTTCGACGACCCCGTTGCTGAAATTCAGGTGCCTATGAATTTCGGGTGATCCCTCTTGAGCATGTAGGATTCCGCAACCTGTTCTACATCACTTCTTCCGTAAACGACGAAACGCATCCACTAGGTGAGTTTCGCGTCATTCCGACTTCGACGACCCCGTTGCTGAAATTCAGCTGCCTTTGAATTTCGGGTGATCCTCTTGAGCATGTAGGATTCCGCAACCTGTTCTACATCACTTCTTCCGTAAACGACGATACGCATCCACTAGGTGAGTTTCGTGTCATTCCGACTTCGACGACCCCGTTGCTGAAATTCAGCTGCCTTTGAATTTCGGGTGATCCCTCTTGAACATGTAGGATTCCGCAACCTGTTCTACATCACTTCTTCCGTAAACGACGAAACGCATAGACTGGGTGAGTTTCGTGTCATTCCGACTTCGACGACCCCGTTGCTGAAATTCAGCTGCCTTTGAATTTCGGGTGATCCCTCTTGAGCATGTAGGATTCCGCAACCTGTCCTACATCACTTCTTCCGTAAACGACGAAACGCATAGACTGGGTGAGTTTCGCGTCATTCCGACTTCGATGACCCGGTTGCTGAAATTCAGCTGCCTTTGAATTTCGGGTGATCCTCTTGAGCATGTAGGATTCCGCAACCTGTTCTCCATCACTTCTTCCGTAAACGACCATACGCATTCACTAGGTGAGTTTCGTGTCATTCCGACTTCGACGACCCCGTTGCTGAAATTCAGCTGCCTTTGAATTTCGGGTGATCCCTCTTGAGCATGTAGGATTCTGCAACCTGTTCTACATCACTTCTTCCATAAACGACAAAACGCATAAACTTTTGGAGTTTCACGTCATTCCGACTTCGACAACCCGGTTGCTGAAATTGAGGTGCCTTTGAATTTCGGGTGATCCGTCTTGAGCATGTAGGATTCCACAACCTGTTCTCCATCACTTCTTCTCTAAACGACGAAACGCAACGTCTGGGTGAGTTTCGCGTCATTCCGACTTCGACGAACCGGTTGCTGAAATTGAGGTGCCTTTGAATTTCGGGTGATCCGTCTTGAGCATGTAGGATTCCGCAACCTGTCCTATCATTTCTTCCGTAAACGACGAAACGCATCGTCTGTGTGAGTTTCGCGTCATTCCGCCTTCGAAGACCCGGTTGCCGAAATTCATCTGCCTTGGAATTTCGGGTGATCCCTCTTGATCATGTAGGATTCCGCAACCTCTTCTACATCACTTCTTCCGTAAACGACAAAACGAATCCACTGGGTGAGTTTGGCGTCATTCCGACTTCGACAACCTGGTTGCTGAAATTGAGGTGCCTTTGAATTTCGGGTGATCCGTCTTGAGCATGTAGGATTCCGCAACCTGTTCTACATCACTTCTTCTGTAAACGACATACGCATCCACTAGGTGAGTTTCGTGTCATTCCGACTTCGACACCCCGGTTGCTGAAATTGAGGTGCCTTTGAATTTCGGGTGATCCCTCTTGAGCATGTAGGATTCCGCAACCTGTTCTACATCACGTCTTCTGTAAACGACGAAATCATAGGTGAGTTTCGCGTCATTCCGACTTCGACAACCCGGTTGCTGAAATTGAGGTGCCTTTGAATTTCGGGTGATCCGTCTTGAGCATGTAGGATTCCGCAACCTGTTCTACATCACTTCTTCTGTAAACGACGAAACGCATTGTCTGGGTGAGTTTCGCGTCATTCCGACTTCGACGACCGGTTGCTCAAATTCAGGTGCCTATGAATTTCGGGTGATCCCTCTTGAGCATGTAGGATTCCGCAACCTGTTCTACATCACTTCTTTCGTAAACGACGAAACGCATCCACTAGGTGAGTTTCGTGTCATTCCGACTTCGACGACCCCGTTGCTAAAATTCAGCTGCCTTTGAATTTCGGGTGATCCGTCTTGAGCATGTAGGATTCCGCAACCTGTTCTACATCACTTCTTCCGTAAACGACGAAACGCATCCACTAGGTGAGTTTCGTGTCATTCCGACTTCGACGACCCCGTTGCTGAAATTCAGCTGCCTTTGAATTTCGGGTGATCCCTCTTGAGCATGTAGGATTCCGCAACCTGTTCTACATCACTTCTTCCGTAAACGACGAAACGCATTGTCTGGGTGTCTTTCGCGTCCATCCGACTTCGACGACCCAGTTGCTGAAATTCAGCTGCCTTTGAATTTCGAGTGATCCGTCTTGAGCATGTAGGATTCCGCAACCTGTCCTATTCACTTCTTCCGTAAACGACGAAACGCATCGTCTGGGTGAGTTTCGCGTCATTCCGCCTTCGAAGACCCGGTTGCCGAAATTCATCTGCCTTGGAATTTCGGGTGATCCCTCTTGATCATGTAGGATTCCGCAACCTGTCCTACATCACTTCTTCCGTAAACGACGAAAGGCATCCACTAGGTGAGTTTCGTGTCATTCCGACTTCGACGACCCCGTTGCTGAAATTCAGCTGCCTTTGAATTTCGGGTGATCCCTCTTGAGCATGTAGGATTCCGCAACCTGTTCTCATCACTTCTTCTGTAAACGTGAAACGCATTGTCTGGGTGTTTTCGCGTCATTCCGACTTCGACGAACCGGTTGCTGAAATTCAGGTACCTATGAATTTCGGGTGATCCTTCTTGAGCATGTAGGATTCCGCAACCTGTTCTACATCACTACTTTCGTAAACGACGAAATGCATCCACTAGGTGAGTTTCGTGTCATTCCGACTTCGACGACCCCGTTGCTGAAATTCAGCTGCCTTTGAATTTCGGGTGATCCCTCTTGAGCATGTAGGATTCCGCAACCTGTTCTACATCACTTCTTCCGTAAACGACGAAACGCATCCACTAGGTGAGTTTCGTTTCATTCCGACTTCGACGACCCCGGTTGCTCAAATTCAGCTGCCTATGAATTTCGGGTGATCCCTCTTGAGCATGTAGGATTCCGCAACCTGTCCTACATCACTTCTTCCGTAAACGACGAAACGCATAGACTGGGTGAGTTTCGCGTCATTCCGACTTCGAGGACCCGGTTGCCGAAATTCAGCTGCTTTTGGATTTCGAGTGATCACTCTTGAGCATGTAGGATTCCGCAACCTGTTCTCCATCACTTCTTCCGTAAACGACCATACGCATCCACTAGGTGAGTTTCGTGTCATTCCGACTTCGACGACCCCGTTGCTGAAATTCAGCTGCCTTTGAATTTCGGGTGATCCCTCTTGAGGATGTAGGATTCCGCAACCTGTTCTACATCACTTCTTCCGTAAACAACGAAACGCATAGACTGGGTGAGTTTCGCGTCATTCCGACTTCGACAACCCGGTTGCTGAAATTGAGGTGCCTTTGAATATCGGGTGATCCGTCTTGAGCATGTAGGATTCCGCAACCTGTCCTACATCACTTCTTCCGTAAACGACGAAACGCATCGTCTGGGTGAGTTTCGCGTCATTCCGACTTCGACGACCCCGTTGCTGAAATTCAGCTGCCTTTGGATTTCGAGTGATCACTCTTGAGCAAGTAGGATTCCGCAACCTGTCCTGCATCACTTCTTCCGTAAACGACGAAACGCATCGTCTGGGTGTCTTTCGCGTCCATCCGACTTCGACGAACCGGTTGCTGAAATTCAGGTGCCTTTCAATTTCGGGTGATCCCTCTTGAGCATGTAGGATTCCGCAACCTGTTCTACATCACTTCTTTCGTAAACGACGAAATGCATCCACTAGGTGAGTTTCGTGTCATTCCGACTTCGACGACCACGTTGCTGAAATTCCGACTTCGATGACCCCGTTGCTGAAATTCAGCTGCCTTTGAATTTCGGGTGATCCCTCTTGAGCATGTAGGATTCCACAACCTGTTCTACATCACTTCTTCCATAAACGACGAAACGCAGAGACTTTTGGAGTTTCGCGTCATTCCGACTTCGGCAACCCAGTTGCTGAAATTGAGGTGCCTTTGAATTTCGGGTGATCCGTCTTGAGCATGTAGGATTCCGCAACCTGTTCTCCATCACTTCTTCTCTAAACGACGAAAGGCATTGTCTGGGTGTCTTTCGCGTCCATCCGACTTCGACGAACCGGTTGCTCAAATTCAGGTGCCTATGAATTTCGGGTGATCCCTCTTGAGCATGTAGGATTCCGCAACCTGTTCTACATCACTTCTTTCGTAAACGACGAAACGCATCGTCTGGGTGAGTTTCGCGTCATTCCGACTTCGACAACCCGGTTGCTGAAATTGAGGTGCCTTTGAATTTCGGGTGATCCATCTTGAGCATGTAGGATTCCACAACCTGTTCTCCATCACTTCTTCTCTAAACGACGAAACGCAACGTCTGGGTGAGTTTCGCGTCATTCCGCCTTCGACGACCTGTTGCCGAAATTCATCTGCCTTGGAATTTCGGGTGATTCCTCTTGATCATGTAGGATTCCGCAACCTGTTGTACATCACTTCTTCCGTAAACGACGAAACGCATCCACTGGGTGAGTTTGCGTCATTCCGACTTCGACGAACCGGTTGCTGAAATTGAGGTGCCTTTGAATTTCGGGTGATCCCTCTTGAGCATGTAGGATTCCTCAACCTGTTCTACATCACGTCTTCTGTAAACGACCATACGCATCCACTAGGTGAGTTTCGTGTCATTCCGACTTCGACGACCCCGTTGCTGAAATTCAGCTGCCTTTGAATTTCGGGTGATCCCTCTTGAGCATGTAGGATTCCGCAACCTGTTCTACATCACTTCTTCCGTAAACGACGAAACGCATAGACTTTTGGAGTTTCGCGTCATTCCGACTTCAACAACCCGGTTGCTGAAATTGAGGTGCCTATGAATTTCGGGTGATCCGTCTTGAGCATGTAGGATTCCGCAACCTGTTCTACATCACTTGTTCTGTAAACGACGATACGCATCCACTAGGTGAGTTTCGTGTCATTCCGACTTCGACGACCCCGTTGCTGAAATTTAGCTGCCTTTGAATTTCGGGTGATCCCTCTTGAGCATGTAGTATTCCGCAACCTGTTCTCCATCACTTCTTCTGTAAACGACGAAACGCATTGTCTGGGTGTCTTTCGCGTCCATCCGACTTCGACGAACCGGTCGCTCAAATTCAGGTGCCTATGAATTTCGGGTGATCCCTCTTGAGCATGTAGGATTCCGCAACCTGTCCTACATCACTTCTTCCGTAAACGACGAAACGCATAGACTGGGTGAGTTTCGCGTCATTCCGACTTCGAGGACCCGGTTGCCGAAATTCAGCTGCTTTTGGATTTCGAGTGATCACTCTTGAGCATGTACGATTCTGCAACCTGTTCTACATCACTTCTTCCGTAAACGACGAAACGCATAGACTTTCGGAGTTTCGCGTCATTCCGACTTCGACAACCCGGTAGCTGAAATTCAGGTGCCTTTGAATTTCGGGTGATCCGTCTTGAGCATGTAGGATTCCGCAACCTGTTCTCCATCACTTCTTCTCTAAACGACGAAACGCATTGTCTGGGTGTCTTTCGCGTCCATCCGACTTCGACGAACCGGTTGCTCAAATTCAGGTGCCTATGAATTTCGGGTGATCCCTCTTGAGCATGTAGGATTCCGCAACCTGTTCTACATCACTTCTTTCGTAAACGACGAAACGCATCGTCTGGGTGAGTTTCGCGTCATTCCGCCTTCGAAGACCCTGTTGCCGAAATTCATCTGCCTTGGAATTTCGGGTGATTACTCTTGATCATATTGGATTCCGCAACCTCTTCTACATCACTTCTTCCGTAAACGACAAAACGAATCCACTGGGTGAGTTTGGCGTCATTCCGACTTCGACAACCTGGTTGCTGAAATTGAGGTGCCTTTGAATTTCGGGTGATCCGTCTTGAGCATGTAGGATTCCGCAACCTGTTCTACATCACGTCTTCGGTAAACGACGATACGCATCCACTAGGTGAGTTTCGTGTCATTCCGACTTCGACGACCCCGTTGCTGAAATTCAGCTGCCTTTGAATTTCGGGTGATCCCTCTTGAGCATGTAGGATTCCGCAACCTGTTCTCCATCACTTCTTCTGTAAACGACGAAACGCATTGTCTGGGTGTCTTTCGCGTCCATCCGAATTCGACGAACCGGTTGCTCAAATTCAGGTGCCTATGAATTTCGGGTGATCCCTCTTGAGCATGTAGGATTCCGCAACCTCTTCTCCATCACTTCTTCTCTAAACGACGAAACGCATTGTCTGGGTGTCTTTCGCGTCCATCCGACTTCGACGAACCGGTTGCTCAAATTCAGGTGCCTATGAATTTCGGGTGATCCCTCTTGAGCATGTAGGATTCCGCAACCTGTTCTACATCACTTCTTCCGTAAACGACGAAACGCATAGACTTTTGGAGTTTCGGGTCATTCCGACTTCGACAACCCGGTTGCTGAAATTCAGGTGCCTTTCAATTTCGGGTGATTCGTCTTGAGCATGTAGGATTCCGCAACCTGTCCTACATCACTTCTTCCGTAAACGACGAAACGGATAGACTTTCGGAGTTTCGCGTCATTCCGACTTCGACAACCCGGTTGCTGAAATTGAGGTGCCTTTGAATTTCGGGTGATCCGTATTGAGTATGTAGGTTTCCGCAACCTGTTCTCCATCACTTCTTCTCTAAACGACGAAACGCATTGTCTGGGTGTCTTTCGCGTCCATCCGACTTCGACGAACCGGTTGCTCAAATTCAGGTGCCTATGAATTTCGGGTGATCCCTCTTGAGCATGTAGGATTCCGCAACCTGTTCTACATCACTTCTTTCGTAAACGACGAAATGCATCCACTAGGTGAGTTTCGTGTCATTCCGACTTCGACGAACCCCGGTTGCTAAATTCAGGTGCCTTTGAATTTCGGGTGATCCGCCTTGAGCATGTAGGATTCCGCAACCTGTCATACATCACTTCTTCCGTAAACGACGAAACGCATAGACTTTTGGAGTTTCGCGTCATTCCGACTTCGACAACCCCGTTGCTGAAATTGAGGTGCCTTTGAATTTCAGGTGATCCGTCTTGAGCATGTAGGATTCCGCAACTTGTTCTCCATCACTTCTTCTCTAAACGACGAAACGCATTGTCTGGGTGTCTTTCGCGTCCATCCGACTTCGACGACCCCGTTGCTGAAATTCAGCTGCCTTTGAATTTCGGGTGATCCCGCTTGAGCATGTAGGATTCCGCAACCTGTTCTCCATCACTTCTTCTGTAAACGACCAAACGCATTGTCTGGGTGTCTTTCGCTTCCATCCAACTTCGACGAACCGGTTGCTGAAATTCAGGTGCCTATGAATTTCGGGTGATCCCTCTTGAGCATGTAGGATTCCGCAACCTGTCCTACATCACTTCTTCCGTAAACGACGAAATGCATAGACTTTCGGAGTTTCGCGTCATTCTGACTTCGACAACCCGGTTGCTGAAATTGAGGTGCCTTTGAATTTCGGGTGATCTGTATTGAGCATGTAGGATTCCGCAACCTGTTCTCCATCACTTCTTCTCTAAACGACGAAACGCATTGTCTGGGTGTCTTTCGCGTCCATCCGACTTCGAGGAACCGGTTGCTCAAATTCAGGTGCCTATGAATTTCGGGTGATCCCTCTTGAGCATGTAGGATTCCGCAACCTGTTCTACATCACTTCCTTCGTAAACGACGAAACGCATAGACTAGGTGAGTTTCGCGTCATTCCGACTTCGAGGACCCGGTTGCCGAAATTCAGCTGCCTTTCGAATTTCGAGTGATCCTCTTGAGCATGTAGGATTCCGCAACCTGTTCTACATCACTTCTTCCGTAAACGACGAACGCATCCACTAGGTGAGTTTCGTGTCATTCCGACTTCGACGACCCCGTTGCTGAAATTCAGCTGCCTTTGAATTTCGGGTGATCCTCTTGAGCATGTAGGATTCCGCAACCTGTTCTACATCACTTCTTCCGTAAACGACGAAACGCATAGACTTGGAGTTTCGTGTCATTCCGACTTCGACAACCCGGTTGCTGAAATTGAGGTGCCTTTGAATTTCGGGTGATCCGTCTTGAGCATGTAGGATTCCGCAACCTGTTCTACATCACTTCTTCTCGTAAACGACGAAACGCATTGTCTGGGTGAGTTTTCGCGTCATTCCGACTTCGACGAACCGGTTGCTCAAATTCAGGTGCCTTGAATTTCGGGTGATCCCTCTTGAGCATGTAGGATTCCGCAACCTGTTCTACATCACTTCTTTCGTAAACGACGAAAGGCATCCACTAGGTGAGTTTCGTGTCATTCCGACTTCGACGACCCCGTTGCTGAAATTCAGCTGCCTTTGAATTTCGGGTGATCCGTCTTGAGCATGTAGGATTCCGCAACCTGTTCTACATCACTTCTTCCGTAAACGACGAAACGCATACTGGGTGAGTTTTGCGTCATTCCGACTTCGACGACCCCGTTGCTGAAATTCAGCTGCCTTTGAATTTCGGGTGATCCCTCTTGAGCATGTAGGATTCCGCAACCTGTTCTACATCACTTCTTCCGTAAACGACGAAACGCATAGACTGGGTGAGTTTCGCGTCATTCCGACTTCGACGACCCGGTTGCCTAAATTCATCTGCCTTGAATTTCGGGTGATCCCTCTTGAGCATGTAGGATTCCGCAACCTGTTCTCCATCACTTCTTCCGTAAACGACAAAACGCATTGTCACTGGGTGAGTTTTCGCGTCATTCCGACTTCGACAACCGGTTGCTGAAATTCAGGTGCCTTTGAATTTCGGGTGATCCGTCTTGAGCATGTAGGATTCCGCAACCTGTTCTACATCACTTCTTTCGTAAACGATGAAATGCATCCACTAGGTGAGTTTCGTGTCATTCCGACTTCGACGACCCCGTTGCTGAAATTCAGCTGCCTTTGAATTTCGGGTGATCCTCTTGAGCATGTAGGATTCCGCAACCTGTTCTACATCACTTCTTCCGTAAACGACGAAACGCATCCACTAGGTGAGTTTCGTGTCATTCCGACTTCGACGACCCCGTTGCTGAAATTCAGCTGCCTTTGAATTTCGGGTGATCCCTCTTGAGCATGTAGGATTCCGCAACCTGTTCTCCATCACTTCTGTAAACGACGAAACGCATTGTCTGGGTGTCTTTCGCGTCCATCCGACTTCGACGAACCGGTTGCTCAAATTCAGGTGCCTATGAATTTCGGGTGATCCCTCTTGAGCATGTAGGATTCCGCAACCTGTTCTCCATCACTTCTTCTGTAAACAATGAAACGCATTGTCTGGGTGTCTTTCGCGTCCATCCGACTTCGACGAACCGGTTGCTCAAATTCAGGTGCCTATGAATTTCGGGTGATCCTTCTTGAGCATGTAGGATTCCGCAACCTGTTCTCCATCACTTCTTCCGTAAACGACCATACGCATCCACTAGGTGAGTTTCGTGTCATTCCGACTTCGACGACCCCGTTGCTGAAATTCAGCTGCCTTTGAATTTCGGGTAATTCCTCTTGAGAATGTAGGATTCCGCAACCTGTTCTACATCACTTCTTCCGTAAACGACGAAACGCATAGACTTTCAGAGTTTCGCGTCATTCCGACTTCGACAACCCGGTTGCTGAAATTGAGGTGCCTTTGAATTTCGGGTGATCCGTATTGAGCATGTAGGATTCCACAACCTGTTCTACATCACTTCTTCTCTGAACGACGAAACGCATTGTCTGGGTGTCTTTCGCGTCCATCCGACTTCGACGAACCGGTTGCTCAAATTCAGGTGCCTATGAATTTCGGGTGATCCCTCTTGAGCATGTAGGATTCCGCAACCTGTGCTACATCACTTCTTTCGTAAACGACGAAAGGCATCCACTAGGTGAGTTTCGTGTCATTCCGACTTCGACGACCCCGTTGCTGAAATTCAGCTGCCTTTGAATTTCGGGTGATCCGTCTTGAGCATGTAGGATTCCGCAACCTGTTCTACATCACTTCTTCCGTAAACGACGAAACGCATAGACTGGGTGAGTTTTGCGTCATTCCGACTTCGACGACCCCGTTGCTGAAATTCAGCTGCCTTTGAATTTTGGGTGATCCGTCTTGAGCATGTAGGATTCCGCAACCTGTTCTACATCACTTCTTCCGTAAACGACGAAACGCATCGTCTGGGTGAGTTTCGCGTCATTCCACCTTCGAAGACCCGGTTGCCTAAATTCATCTGCCTTGGAATTTCGGGTGATCCCTCTTGATCATGTAGGATTCCGCAACCTCTTCTACATCGATTCTTCCGTAAACGACAAAACGAATGCACTGGGTGAGTTTGGCGTCATTCCGACTTCGACAACCTGGTTGCTGAAATTGAGGTGCCTTTGAATTTCGGGTGATCCGTCTTGAGCATGTAGGATTCCGCAACCTGTTCTACATCACTTCTTTCGTAAACGACGAAATGCATCCACTAGGTGAGTTTCGTGTCATTCCGACTTTGACGACCCCGTTGCTGAAATTCAGCTGCCTTTGAATTTCGGGTGATCCCTCTTGAGCATGTAGGATTCCGCAACCTGTTCTACATCACTTCTTCCGTAAACGACGAAACGCATCCACTAGGTGAGTTTTGTGTCATTCCGACTTCGACGACCCCGTTGCTGAAATTCAGCTGCCTTTGAATTTCGGGTGATCCCTCTTGAGCATGTAGGATTCCGCAACCTGTTCTCCATCACTTCTGTAAACGACGAAACGCATTGTCTGGGTGTCTTTCGCGTCCATCCGACTTCGACGAACCGGTTGCTCAAATTCAGGTGCCTATGAATTTCGGGTGATCCCTCTTGAGCATGTAGGATTCCGCAACCTGTTCTCCATCACTTCTTCTGTAAACAATGAAACGCATTGTCTGGGTGTCTTTCGCGTCCATCCGACTTCGACGAACCGGTTGCTCAAATTCAGGTGCCTATGAATTTCGGGTGATCCTTCTTGAGCATGTAGGATTCCGCAACCTGTTCTACATTACTTCATTAACATCTAATAATTATATCAATGCCTAGATAAGGTACTTAGGAATCAAACAAACCAATATGAATTAAACAATATTTTTTCAAATTACAACCAGGTAAGTTCCCAGGAAAGTGAGGTGGGTCTCACTTGACACACTTAAATACCAAGACTTTCCTAGACATTGAAAAACTGGATAGTACCATAAAATTCACTAACATGTATGGTTTGATTGATTACTCTTATGTCCAGGCATCAATTAATTTATATTTAAATAATATAAATTACAAGATATATTTCTAAGTTAATGTATTGTATTAATCCAATGCCTTACAACATAAAATAATAGGAATAAAACTACATTATATAAGCATAAAAAAGTAAGCATAATGTACTTTATAGTATAAAATAAAAGGAATAAAAAGTGCATCATGTAAACATAAAAGAAGAATAGCATAATGGTTTGGGTTGCTTTATGAACTTGGAGAACCCAAGTTCGAACCCCTGCACCCACAAATCCCCTCTTATTTTTTTTATTACTGTTGTACAATCGGGTCAACCATTGGATTGTTTTTGCATTGGGTTGGACCAAATCGGTCCACCCACTTAATGACCCTTTTTTTTAACTTGATCCGGTCTTTATGGGTTTGAGAAAACCCTAACCTAATATTTAACCCCATGACCCATTTAACCCAAAACTTACACCGACTTCATCATGCATTAGAATAGGGTCACCGATCGGCGACTCACGGATCCATATGCGGCGGCCACAGAAGTTGCTGCCCAACTCTATCATGGTTACCTAGTGGGTTGTTGTTTCACTTAAATTACCCAGCGACCCGGGAAGGTCACTGGTACTGTCATTGGAATGAGGAGATGCTAGTGGCCTCTCCTTCTGTCAAATGGGGAGAGGCCATTGGCCCCTCCTGTGCAATAGACGACCCATGAAGGGATGTAAAAGGACTCACCGTTCTCACTGGCAACCCGTAAGGGTTGCTTGTTACTGCACCGGAAGAGGTGAATAACCTCTCCTTCTGTCAGCTGGGGAGAGGCCACTAGCCCATCCCTATGCGGTAGACGGCCCTTGAAGGGACGTCGCTACCCTCATCGGCGACCCTTATGGGTCTCCAGTCACTAGACGGGGAAAGGCCAGTGGACTCTCCTTCTGTAAGTCCAAAAACATTTTTTTTTGTTACACATGTTGTCATTTACAACTAGTCATAAACACATAGTTACTTAAAATAACAACGCAAATTCATAAACTGAAAATCAAAATAAATGATTCAATACGCTGAGAATCACTAACGAATATACTAAGCAAAACAGCATAAAGGCAGGCTCTTATACCACATTTTATATTAAACCTTTATATAATCGAATGCTAAATTCATATAGCAGCGGAAATTTAGATTATAAAAACGTCCAGCTATTTTTGCTTAAGTTCCAACAATGAATTCCAATTGCAGCAACAACACAGTTTTTCCCAATGCAACAACAACAATACAACTTCAAAATAATAAAAATTTTAAAAGAGAAACCTTCTGATCTATGTCTACTAGTCACCATAGATGGAGTATACAAACTATTATTTATAGGTATATCAAGAACCCCTCTCATTAATTTATTAGCCAATTTTCTCCTCCCATCAAAGAGATAATTACGCAATTGATCCCCATGATCAAACCCCATGATCTATCTCCATGATGCGAACCTCGTGATCATGTGGTCACGCAACCCACAACAAAGACTGAAATCTGATCCCGGAAAGCCGAAATAGGTCTGATAGGAGTGTGACACAATGGAAACTTGCCCCAAGGCACCAGCACTATTGGAATGAGTAGAATGACGCCACGAAGCCAGTTAATCTTCGATAAGTCGGATTCAGTTCGTTCAAGAACTGAAGAATGCAAGAATCACTCTCACACATAAACTGAAAAGTTCAGAATTAAAATTAATCAATGGCTATCGAAATTAGGGTTACATGAGTTTAAATAGTTCTTAAAAGTAACCCTAATGGACCCCTTATGTGGACTTAAATGAGGTCCAGTCAAAACTGACCCAAAAATCCTAAATTGAAAGCCCATAACTTAATCCAAGCAAGCCTTGAATCCTAGCTGAAAACAAAGTCTTAATTAAGCCCAAACAAGCCTTGGGCTGCAGCTAACAAAATTAAATAAAGCCCGTGAGGCTTTTCTTTTATAGTCTTCCCTCAAGCCCATTAATCCCATGTTGTAGTAGGATTCTTTTGGCTCATTTGCTGTCCTCACTTCATGGCCCAAATAAGGTTGTATTGGACCCTTCCTGCACATGGATAAGATGTACTAGGGTCTCCTCTTGATACTCCAATGGTCCTTGCAATTCTAACCTGGTTGAAACCTTCAACACCAATGCATTCATTCCCTCTTTCAGTGCCTTTGTCTTAGATCGCGTCATTGGACCATTTGGGACATGTAATGGGTCCTTGCTGTTGTTTTTGGGCTGGTCCGCATCATCCCCTCTCTCCTCGAAAGGATTCGACCTCGAATCAATATCTGTGTCAAACAACGTAAGATCAGCAACATTAAAGGTAGCACTAACACTATACTCACTAGGAAGATCAATTTTGTATGCGTTGTCATTTATTCTCTCCAAAACTTGAAATGGACCATCACCACGAGGCTGTAATTTTGATTTCCTTTGGTTAGGAAATCGTTCCTTTCGCATGTTCATCCAAACCCAATCACCGGGGTGGAAGACAACCAATTTACGTCCCTTATTTGCTTTAGAAGCGTAAAGTCTATTCTTTTTCTCTATTTGCAGTCGAACTCCTTCATGCAGTTATCTCACCATCTTTGCCTTCTGTTCACCATCTAAACTTACCCTTTCTTCACAAGGTAAAGGAATTAAGTCCATAGGAGTTAGTGGATTAAAACCATAAACAATTTCAAAAGGAGAAAAACTAGTGGTCGAATGCACAGTTCTATTATAAGCAAACTCAACAAAAGGCAAACATTCTTCCCAACTTTTCAAATTCTTTTGTATTACAACACGCAAAAGTTGAGATAATGTTCTATTGACTACCTGAGTTTGCCCATCTGTTTGAGGATGGCATGTTGTCGAAAATAAAAGTTTGGTTCCCAACTTTCCCCATAAGGTCTTCCAAAAGTAGCTAAGGAACTTAACATCACGATCTGACACAATACTCTTAGGAATGCCATGCAAACGTACAATCTCTGTAAAGAACAAGTCTGCGACATGAGATGCATCATCTGTTTTATGGCATGCAATGAAATGCGCCATTTTTGAAAACCTATCAACCACAACAAAAATAGAGTCTCTACCTTTCTTTGACCTAGGTAAACCTAAAACAAAGTCCATAGAGATATCTACCCAAGGTTCAGTAGGAACGGGTAACGGTGTATAGAGACCATGTGGTTGTACTCTAGATTTTGCCTTTCGACAAGCGATGCACTGTTCACAAATTCGTTGCATATCTCTTTTCATCTTTGGCCAATAGAAATGCTCATGCAATACATCCAAGGTTTTTGCAACCCCAAAGTGACCCATTAAACCACCCCCATGTGCTTCACGAACAAGCAATTCACGTAAAGAACTAGCAGGAACACACATTCTATTCTCTTTGAACAAATAACCATCCATCAAATAAAACTTACCAAAAGCCGAATTTCCACATGCATTATAAATCTCAGCAAAGTCAGAATCGTTACCATACAATTCCTTCACGTATTCAAAGCCTAGCAATCTAGTATTCATGGTGGGTAAGAGAACATACCTGCGAGAAAGTGCATCGGCTACGATGTTCTCTTTGCCTTGCTTATACTTGAGCATTTAAGGAAAAGTTTCAATGAATTCAACCCATTTTGCATGTCTTCTATTCAACTTACCTTGTCCTTTCAGATGTTTCAAGGACTCATGATCCGAATGGATTACAAACTCTTTTGGCCACAAGTAATGCTGCCATGTCTCAAGTGCTCTTACCAAGGCATAGAGTTCTTTGTCGTAAGTGGGATAGTTCAAGGTCGCTCCACTTAACTTCTCACTGAAATACGCGACAGGTCTCCGATCCTGCATCAAAACAGCTCCTATTCTCATTCCAGACGCATCACACTCTATTTCAAAGGCTTTTGTAAAGTCAGGTAAAGCCAAAACTGGTGCAGAACATAATTTGTCTTTCAAAAGAACAAAAGCCAATTCTTGTTCCTCCCCCCATTTAAACCCAACTGATTTTTTGACAACTTCATTCAAGGGTGCAGCTATTGTACTAAAATGTTTCACAAAACGCCTATAAAAACTAGCTAACGCATGAAAACTCCTTACCTCACTTACCGATTTGGGTGTAGGCCACTCCCGGATGGCCTTAACTTTCTCCTCATCCATCTCGATACCTTGTGCAGTTACAACATAGCCAAGAAACACAATTTTCTCCATGTAGAAGGCACACTTTTTAAGATTAGCATACAATTTCTCACTACGCAACACACTAAGTACATTACGCAAATGATCAACATGCTCAGTTAAGTTCTTGTTATAGATCAGAATGTCATCAAAATACACAACCACAAACTTACCTATGAATGTACGCAACACATGATTCATTAAACGCATAAACGTACTTGGTGCATTTGTAAGTCCAAACGGCATTACTAACCATTCATATAAACCATACTTAGTGTTAAATGCAGTTTTCCACTCATCACCCTCTTTCATCCTAATCTGATGGTACCCACTTTTCAAGTCAATTTTAGAGAAAATGCAAGATCCATGTAACTCATCTAACATGTCATCAAGCCTAGGAATAGGGTGTTTATACTTTACCGTTATGTTGTTGATGGCTCGGCAATCAACACACATCCTCCATGTTCCATCCTTCTTCGGCACAAGTAGCATGGGTACGGCACAGGGGCTCATACTCTCCCGAATGTAGCCCTTTTCCATCAGCTCATCAACTTGTCTCTGAAGCTCTTTCGTCTCCTCGGGATTGCTTCTATATGCTGGTCGGTTAGGAATTGAAGCTCCGGGTACGAAATCAATCTGATGCTCTATCCCCCGCAATGGCGGTAATCCGCTTGAAGTATCGTCGGGAAACACATCATCAAACTCCTGCAACAAAAAAATAGCAACACTAGGCACAATATGATCAAGATCATTAGTATTAAAGCAAGCCTCTTTGTACACAAGTAGAATCATTGGCTTGTTAGTGAAATATGCAGATCTGACCTCACCCTCTCTAGCATAAAAATTAGGCTGTTTCTTTAGTTTTTCCACACAATTCTCATCACTCTTCCTGACTTTCTTCTCTCCTCTTATCTTACCTCCACTCTCGACCAGATTTGGGTCTTTTTGAGCTGTGGTCGAATGGTGTGGTTTTTTTGTGTTTGTATTAGTGTCTGATTGGGTTGTAGTGGTTTGGGTTCTAGCCGAATCTGATGGTCTTCTCTCCCCTTGGTCCTCAAGATCTTCACTCCCCATTGCCTCATGCTCATGTTTTAGCTTTATCTGATCATCATACACCTGTTTGGGTGTAAGAGGTACAAGAGTGATGGTTTTACCATCTTTTACAATGGTATACCTATTTTTAACCCCATCATGAATTGCCTTCCTGTCATATTGCCAAGGCCTCCCCAACAAGATGTGACTTGCTTGCATCGGTACCACATCGCACAGAACTTCATCAACATATTTCCCAATCAAAAATGGAACCACAACCTGTTTAGTCACTTTCACTTCTCCACTATCATTCAGCCATTGCAATCTATATGGTTTCGCATGTTTAACAGTACTCAAATGTAGTTTACTCACAAGTGTGGTACTGCAAACATTAACGCAACTTCCACTATCAATAATTAAACCACACACCTTGCTTTGTACGTAACAACGCGTATGAAAGATATTCTCTCTTTGTTGATTAGATTCATCTTCCTTGACTTGAACCTGAAGTGTGCGCCTTATAACCAAGGACCCCGCAACCGGTAATGCTAACTCATCCTCATCAATATCCTCCAATGGTGGCATGCCTTCGCAATCAGATCGGTCACTTTCAGATTCCATATCACCATCATCTCTAATCATCATTATTCTCTTGTTTGGACACTCCGAAGCATAATATCCATGCCCTTGACACCTGAAACATTTAACATCACGAGTACGTTTAGGCTGAGTTTCAGATTTACCTTTGGCACCGGTAGGGACATCAACTTTAGCCGTTGTTCGTTTAGTTTTAGAAGGAACAAAGGGTTTTGGCTGGACAGTACCCTCTCTCTTCACATTCATCTTCCAAGATGATGAAGCAACCGAATTAAATCCTGGCCGAACATGTCTCTTCCTAAGTTGTCTCTTCACCTTCGTAGCCATGTGAACCATGTCCTCTAGCTCCACATAGTGCTGTAGCTCAACCACATTGGCAATGTCACGATTCAACCCATTAAGAAATCTAGCCATGGTGGCTTCTCTATCCTCAACAACATTGGCCCGAATCATTGCTATCTCCATCTCTTTGTGATATTTATCTACTGTCTTATAACCTTGATTCAGACCTTGGAGCTTCAGGTATAGGTCTCTATAATAGTGGTTTGGCACAAATCGTCTCCTCATTAACGCTTTCATCTCCCCCCAACTCTGAACGGGTCGCTCCCCATTCCTCCTCCTACTGATTACAATCTGATCCCACCAAATCATTGCATACGTTGTAAACTCAATCATCACCAATTTCACCTCTTTTTGTTCAGGACAGCTATGACAATCAAAAATCCAATCTACTTTTTTCTCCCACTCCAAATAAGCCTCGGGATCATTTTTACCTTCGAAGTGAGGAATTTTCAGTTTGATTTTGTCCCCATCCATATCTTCATAATTCCCCATGCCACGGAAATTCACATTCCTCCTAGCTCTGTTTGGTCCAGACCTGATTCCTGGCCAACAGATGCAAAATCATAGTCATCTTCTTCCACATCTGCATTTTCGTCAACATACTCTTCAAAATCAGATTTGTTATTCCGTACAGCCATACAGACCGTATTTCCTCGGCGATCAGCCCCACTATTCTGTTGCTTTATCGAATTCACCTCATCTTTCAGATCTTTGCATGTCCAGACAACAGCTCAAGTTGCTGACCCATGGCTCATAATTGGAACGTTATGTCAGCGTTTTGTGTGTCTGATTCGTTGTTTTCAGACATCCTTTGAATCTGCAAAATTTGGTTAGTAGCAAAAATATATATATATATATCCTCACAACTCTCGTGTATCACACAAAAACAAATCAAGACTTTTCACTCTAATAAGCTCACTACGGCTTTTACCTCACAACTCTCGTGTATCACACAAACAAAATCAAGGCTTTTCACTCTAATAAGCTCACTACGCCTTTTACCTCACAACTTGCTTTCTTTTGGTTCTTTCGGAACTAAAATCAACAAATCAAAGTCAATAGCATTCGCAGCGCACTCTAATTATGACTTTCAGACTCAAAAAGCAATAAAAATACTGAAAACAAAGCAAAACAAAACTATGATTACGATTTCGCGAGTAGCAATGCAAATTCGTACGAATTGTGGACGATACGAAGACATGAAATAAAGCAGAAGCAAATACTAGCGAAAACAATTACTTGACTCCTAGATTCCCAAAATAGAAAAAAAATGAATTGGACAAAAATAAACAGCAGGGATCACTTTTTTTTGAGAATTGAGCAGAATCTAAACTCTTATGCAATTTTTACGTAACAGAATTGGAACCCAGACTAAACGACCTCGAAATAACCTCAAATTCAATATTTAGTATTTCAATACCAAAATAAAAAACAACTCTCAAATTATAGGTCGTTGTCGTACTTCTAGATACTCAACCCCTTGTGTGATCAATTTGCGGCAGAAATGAACATCCAATTGAAAAATCTAGTATATGATATCGAAATAAGCTCAAATATAATATATCATGTGATATCAACCCCAAGACACGGAATGTAAAGTTTCAATTGATTCTGAAGTATTTGTCTAATGGTTCACTAAGGTAGTGTTTCTACGGCAGAAATGAATCTTGAAAAACAACCTCAAGAAATCAATATTAGAATAAGCCCAAATTTGACCTATGATCTCATCTCAACCCCAATAGACGGAATATGAATTTTCAATTGATTCCGATGTGCTTTGCTTATGTATCCCCGAAGTAGTGTTTTCTGCGGCAAGATTTTAATGATTCTTCAGATTTCAACTAATGCCTCTATCTCTCTTTCTTTTCCTTTCTTTTCTGTTTTTTTTTTGGTCTTAATATACTGAAATGAAGAGACAGAAAACAATGAAATGGAACCTCTTGTTTTTTTTTTGATTAGATGACGCTGACACGAAGAACAAGAAGATGAACACAAACACTGGAAACTTCAAGGAACACTAAAAAAAAGCACGAAAATAACAGAATGATATGACCTTGTTTCGGAGCCTAGCTTTGATACCACCTGATGCGAACCTCGTGATCACGCAACCCACAACAAAGACTTAAATCTGATCTCGGAAAGCCGAAATAGGTCTGATAGGAGTGTGACACAATGGAAACCTGCCCCAAGGCACCAACACTATTGGAATGAGTAGAATGATGTCACGAAGCCAGTTAATCTTCGATAAGTCGGATTCAGTTCGTTCAAGAACTGAAGAATGCAAGAATCACTCTCACACATAAACTGAAAAGTTCAGAATTAAAATTAATCAATGGCTGCCGAAATTAGGGTTACATGAGTTTAAATAGTTCTTAAAAGTAACCTTAATGGACCACTTATGTGGACTTAAATGAGGTCCAGTCAAAACTGACCCAAAAATCCTAAATTGAAAGCCCATAACTTAATCCAAGCAAGCCTTGAATCCTAGCTGAAAACAAAGTCTTAATTAAGCCCAAACAAGCCTTGGGCTGTAGCTAACAAAATTAGATAAAGCCCGTGAGGCTTTTCCTTTTATAGTCTTCCCTCAAGCCCATTAATCCCATGTTGTAGTAGGATTCTTTTGGCTCATTTGTTGTCCTCACTTCATGGCCCAAATAAGGTTGTATTGGACCCTTCCTGCACATGGATAAGATGTACTAGGGTCTCCTCTTGATACTCCAATGGTCCTTGCAATTCTGACCTGGTTGAAACCTTCAACACCAATGCATTCATTGCCTCTTTCAGTGCCTTTGTCTTAGATCACGTCATTGGATCATTTGGGACATGTAATGGGTCCTTGCTATTGTTTTTGGGCTGGTCCGCATCAGGAACCGTTATAACAGATAAAAAACCATGAAAATTGAACACTCATCTACTAGTTACCAAATCAAAGACCCGGAAAACCAACATTATCCATGACAGTCTAAGCTCCCATTATCCTGCTTTACCTGAGTTATGCATGACAGTCTAAGATCGCATTATGTTGCCTTTACTAAATCATATCTGCAACCCATAACCCAAGTAAAGTATCCAAAGATACAACTAAAATTCTCATTAGAAGGTTTTAATAGCATGACTCCAACACTGCTCATACATAGTATATTAAAGTTATAGGACAAGCAAATATAAAATTCAGAACCCGAAAACGTAAAACACGAAGCTTATACTGTCCATTTTACCCATCGAATCATAACAGGGAACCGTTATAACGGGTTATAATGGATAAAAAACCATGAAAATTGAAACCTCATCTACTGAGTGGCTAGATGAAAGACCTGAAAAACCATGAAAACTGAATACTCATCTACTAAGTACAAGATGAAAGACCCGAAAAACCAACAATATCCACGACAGTCTAAGATCGCATTACCCTTCTTTTTTAGAGTCAAATCCGCAACCCATAAACCCAGGTAATGCATCCCAAGATACAACTAAAATTCTTAATAGAAAGGTTTAACAGCATGACTCCAACAAGCAGATATAAAATTCAGAACCCCAAAAAGGTAAAATACCAAGTTCATACTATTGGTTTCTCCCTTCGTCTCAGAATAAGAACCGTTATAACAGATAAAAAACCATGAAAATTGAATACTCATCTACTAAGTAGCCAGATCAAAGACCCGGTAAACCAGCAATATCCATGACAGTCTAAGATCGCATTATCCTTCTTTTTTCTGAGTCAAATCTGCAACCCATAAACCCAAGTAATGCATCCCAAGATACAACTAAAATTCTCAATAGAAAGGTTTAACAGCATGACTCCAACAAGCAAATATAAAATTCAGAACCCCAAAAAGGTAAAATACCAAGCTCATACTGCTCATTTTTCCCATCGAATCATAACAAGGAACTGTTATAATAGATAAAAAAACCATGAAAATTGAATACTCATCTACTAAGTAGCCAGATCAAAGACCCGGTAAACCAGCATTATCCGTGACAGTCTAAGATTGCATTATCCTTCTTTTTTCTGAGTCAAATCTGCAGCCCATAAACCCAAGTAATGCATCCCAAGATAGAACTAAAATTCTCAATAGAAAGGTTTAACAGCATGACTCGAACAAGCAAATATAAAATTCAGAACCCCAAAAAGGTAAAATACCAAGCTCATATTGCTCATTTTTCCCATCGAATCATAATAAGGAACCGTTATAACGGATAAAAAACCATGAAAATTGAAAACTCGTCTCCTAAGTAGCCAGATCAAAGACCTGAAAAAACAGCATTATCCATGAGCGTCTAAGATCGCATTATCCTTCTTTTTTAGAGTCAAATCTGCAAGCCATAATTCCAAGTAATGCATCCCAAGATAAAAACTAAAATTCTCAATTGAAAGGTTTAACAACATGACTCCAACACTGCTGATGCATAGTATATTAAGTTATGGATGTGAGCTTTTGAATGTCACTGGAATCACTTCATTTTGATTTTTAGAGCTTCTACCCTGCACAATATACCGATTGAAGGTCAAATCTGTCAATTAGCTCCAATTACCTCCTTTTTGCATCTTTCATCCAAAAATGCCTTCAAAACATAAAACAAAAAATATCAAGGCATTTTACACACAAAACATATGCAAAACACTAGGTAAATATGGATGAAACTATCAAATAATATAGTCGCATCAATAGTTCTCAACATTTTGATTCTTTAACAAACACCTCTATATTAGTTTTGGGTATCCCTCATACCTCATTTTATAAGAGCAACTGAATCATTTTTTTTAAATGAACATAATATGCACTAGCATCAATAACTTTAATTAATATTTAATCTTAATAGAATATTAACTAGGAATATTTATAAACTATGTTGATACAATATGAATCATGATTATATTAAAATAATACCCTAGTAAGAGGATATGTAAGTGGGTACTCAGTTTATCTTTTCTCTTTATGATTTCTCTAATAAAATTGAAATGTCTAAGTACAAGTTTGGATCTTTTGTTTGTGCAATGACTATTGTTATCATAGTACAAGGTTACTAAATCAAATATTCTCATAAACCATACCTACTTTAGTGATGATGTTCTTGATCGAAACAATCTTTTTGTTGCCTCAAATGTGAAGATATACTGAACTTCACTTAGAAAATCAATTGTGCTCTTTTGTTCTAAACTCTTTTAACTTACAACACCCAATTTAGAGTAAGAAATACCCTGACTAAGACTTTTTATCATCAATATCCAATTGAAAACTAGTATATAAAAAATCAAGAATTTCTAGCTCGTGTCCTCCACATATCAAAAAGATATTCTTAGATCATTTTAAGCACTTGGAAATATTTTAACTATCTTCTAGTTACTTTCACTTTGATTAAATTAGTATCTAATTATTTTAACCTTTTAAATGATTTGGAGTGTCTTTTATTAAATATTTATCATCCTATCTAGAATCGTCATCAATAAATATAATGAAATAAGTATATCTATTTATAACATGAATCATCATTGATCCAAATACATTTGTATGTATTAGACCTAACAATTGCTAAGACCTTTCACTCTTTCTAGTAAAGGGTGTTTTGGTCATCTTACCTAAAAAACGAGCTTCACATGTTTCATATAATTTTTAATCAAATGGATCAAAATATCATTCTCTATATAACTTAATGATTCTTGTTTCATTAATATTATGTCAATCTTTTCAAAACATGGATGTTCACTGAGGAGCCATTTGCCATCTTTTTTTTTTGGAATGGGCAATCCAGACCCGCTGGGGCCTGACTAATCCCATGGCCCAACTGCACCGCGGCAAGCCAGAGGAACCATTTAATTCATGTGCTTCGCCCAAGTCCGCTGACCCAAAGAAGTAGTTTGCACCTGGTGGGATTCGAACCTGAGACGTGGAAGGAGCACACTCCCCCGTCCCAGGCCTCCTACCACCAGGCCAACCCCCTTGGGTTCCATTTGCCATCTTATTGTAGAATAATTCCTATAGGTATCATATCTCTCAATCTTAATGGACACATAAAAAACTCTTTGAGATGAATAATCATAGTATAGGTATCCATACTCTCATTCTACCTTTGAGGTTTATATGTCATATTGGCTAACATCATATATGCAACAAGCTCATCATCATCAATATGATGTTGATATGTATTTCTTAATTTCTTCATCAACATTGTTATCACGGACATGAGTAATTGGATTTTCAAAAACATATAACATTTTTTTTCTTGCTTGAGAGCAATTTTCACATCATGTTACCAATCCAAAAAGTTTGGTCTAATCAATTTATTATTATTAAGTATGATATGTTACTACTCATTTTGATATATCAACCCATTCAAGTAAAGATAATGAGTATAAGACTCATGCGTACATATTTAAAATAAAATTGAAATAAGATCTTTAATCTTAATTTGATCTTCTACTATTGTTTTGCTAATTAATAGCTCTCACTATTAATTATGAAAATTTTGCTTTGATCTTCTAGTGGGCTAGGATCTCATTTAATTTATATGATTTTGAGTAACTCAACAAATTAAATTAAATTAAATTAGATAGATAACATAGCTTATCAATCACATCTTTATTTAACTCCTAGATCTAGGTGACAACTCTTTCTAAACATATCATATATTTGATCATAAAGAACTCATCCAAATCATATAAGTTAGTTAAGTAGGATTCAATTTTATAACATTAAACATATTCAATTAATGGTAACCTTAAGTAACCCAATAAGTTATCTAGTAATAAACTACGGTTTTATCTAGTAATCATGGTCTCAACATGCACTTAATATATTATTGAGAAATTTACTATCAAACTTAATTCAAGTTCTTTGCAAGCATTGTGGTTGTATTCTTCACTACTGTTTCTTCGCCTTAGATTACATAATAATTTTTTCTATCTAATTTGTACATTTATGAATTATATAATATTTACATAACTAATTAAGAAACCTCAACTTATAAGAGGAATTAGACAAGAAATGTTTTTAAAACTCCAAAAAATAGAGAAAAGACAAGACATGTAGATCCTATTTAATATTACAATCATTCAATCATAAAAACACAATTATATTGGTCTTAAATGTTCATGATCATCCATCATGCAAAAGAATATATTTATATCTCATAAAACTATTGGAAGCTTCAATTGTAATTATTGATTTTATATGTAACTTTTAAAATAAAATTTATAAAACTTAAAAATATTAAGTTATATCAAATCTGATAATTTGAAAAACTTAATAAATTTTATTTAAGATATAATTTTTCATTGAAAAACCATTTTCAAAACTTTAATAAGAAAATAATCATATTAAAATTGTTATCAATATCCTAAAATATTTTTGATCAATTAAATAAATATTTTTAACTCAAAAACTCTGTTTACTCTATAAAAACTATTTCTTCAAACATTATTTAATCGAGTATTTTAGTTAAATTTTAAGCTTATTAGGATATTACAAAACTTGAAATTTTGAATTAAACATTTTAATTTAACGAAAAATAAATTAGAAAAATAATTATATAATTAATTTAATTTAGCATTTTGAATTTAACATAAAATCATTATTTTATATATAGAAATCTAAAATTGTAACTTCAACCCCAAATAAGTTTCAAGGGTAATATCATAATTCTATATCTTGTTCCCTTTGCAACTGTCCACAATGGCCACACTACCCACTATTGGCGATCACCTTAATAGCAGCAACAAAGTTTGTCGGTGGCTATTTTAACATCGAGAAGAAAGGCTATAGCTGGGTTTTCAATAGAGGAAGGGGAAACCCTCGCGCACTATGCCGCCCCTAGCATGAGGCAGATGCCTACGATGGTGCTGTAGGCCATCGCCACCAACACAAGGCAACTCCCGACGAAAGGCAGAAATGCATGTTGGCATTGCTATGGAAGGGGTGTGGTGCATCAGGCGTTGATGAATATTTCCCCTATCACACTAGTTGTGTTGGCGTTGCATGTAATGGTGCACGACCACCAAAAATCCTTTTTAGCCAGAATAGGGAACGGTGGCAATTTCCTCCTTTTTTTTTGAAAAACATGAGAGAAAAAAATACTCTTGGTAAAATTAAATTTGTACACAAGTTTAATTCACAATTAATACCAATAACAATTAAAACATGTAATTACAAATGATGCGGACCAGCCCAAAAACAACAGCAAGGATCCATTACATGTCCCAAATGGTCCAATGACACGATCTAAGACAAAGGCATTGAAAGAGGCAATGAATGCATTGGTTTTGAAGGTTTCAACCAGGTCAGAATTGCAAGGACCATTGGAGTATCAAGAGGAGACCCTAGTACATCTTATGCATGTGCAGGAAGGGTCCAATACAACCTTATTTGGGCCATGAAGTGAGGACAGCAAATGAGCCAAAAGAATCCTACTACAACATGGAATTAATGGGCTTGAGGGAAGACTATAAAAGAAAAGCCTTATGGGCTTTATTTAATTTTGTTAGCTACAGCCCAAGGCTTGTTTGGGCTTAATTAAGACTTTGTTTTCAGCTAGGATCCAAGGCTTGCTTGGATTAAGTTATGGGCTTTCAATTTAGGATTTTTGGGTCAGTTTTGACTGGACCTCATTTAAGTCCACATAAGGGGTCCATTAGGGTTACTTTTAAGAACTATTTAAACTCATGTAACCCTAATTTCGGCAGCAATTGATTAATTTTAATTCTGAACTTTTCAATTTATGTGTGAGAGTGATTCTTGTATTCTTCAGTTCTTGAACGAACTGAATCCGACTTATCGAAGATTAACTGGCTTCGTGGCGTCATTCTACTCATTCCAATAGTGCTGGTGCCTTGGGGCAGGTTTCCATTGTGTCACACTCCTATCAGACCTATTTCGGCTTTCCGGGATCAGATTTCAATCTTTGTTGTGGGTTGCGTGACCACGTGATCACGAGGTTCGCATCAATTTTTGTATTTGCTTGTCCACTAACACTAATATACTATGCATGAGCTGTGTTGGAGTCACTAATATAAAGGTTCCTTTTTATAATTTGATGTGAAAAATAACAAGTATGAGTTTGATATTTTTCCCTTTCGAGTTCTGATTGTTATATTTGCTTTTCCACTAACTCTTATATATTGTGCATGAGTTGTGTTGGAGTCACTCTGTTAAACCTTTCTATTGAGAATTTTAGTTGTATCATTGGATGCATTTCTTGGGTTTCTGGGTTGGAAATTTGACTAAGAAAAAGCAGGATAATGGGATCTTAGGTTGTTGTTGATATTATTTGTTTTTCGAGTCATTGATATTGCTGATTAGGTGATAAGTATTCAATTTCCATTTCTTTTATCCATTATACAGGTTCCTTCTTATCATTTGATATGTAAAATAACAAGTATGAGTGAGGTATTTTGCCATTTCGCGTTCTGATTTTTATATTTGCTTGTCCACTAACTCTAATATATTGTGCATGAGCTGTGTTGGAGTCACTCTGTTAAACCTTTCTATTGAGAATTTTAGTTGTATCTCTGTATGCATTGCTTGAGTTTCTAAGTTGCAGTTTTCACTCAGAAAAAGCAGGATACTTGGGATCTTAGACTGTTGTTGATATTGCTGGTTTCCGAGAATTGATATGGCTGCTTAGAAGAAGAGAATTCAATTTCCATGACTTTAAATCCATTACAAAAGTTCCTTCTTATCATTTGATGTGAAAAATAACAAGTATGAGTGTGGTATTTTGCCATTTGGGGTTCTGATTTTTATATTTGCTTGTCCGCTAACTCTAATATATTGTGCAAGAGTTGTGTTGGGGTCACTCTGTTAAACCTTTCCATTGAGAATTTTAGTTGTGTCTTTGGATGCATTTCTTGGGTTTCTGGGTTGGAGATTTGACTCAGAAAAAGGAGGATAATGGGATCTTAGACTATTGTGGATATTGGTGGTTTTCCGAGTCATTGACATGGGTGCTTAGGAGACGAGTATTCAATTTCCATAGCTTTTAATCCATGATAATGGTTCCTTGTTATAATTTGATGTGAAAAATAACAAGTATGAGTTTGATATTTTTCCATTTCGATATTTGATTGTTATATTTGCTTTTCCACTAATTTTAATATATTGTGCATGAGTTGTGTTGGAGTCTCTGTTAAACCTTTCTATTGAGAATTTTAGTTGTATCATTGTATGCATTACTTGGGTTTTTCTGGGTTGCAGATTTCACTCTAAAAAAGCAGGATAATAAGATCTTAGACTGTTGTGGATATTGCTGGTTTTCCGAGTCATTGATATGGCTGCTTAGAAGAGGAGTATTGAATTTCCATGGCTTTTAATCCATTATACAGGTTCCTTCTTATCATTTGATGTGAAAAATAACAAGTATGAGTGTTGTATATTGCCATATGGGGTTCTGATTTTTATATTTGCTTGTCCACTAACTCTAATTTACTGTGCAGGAGCTGTGTTGGAGTCACTGTTAAACCTTTCTATTGAGAATTTTAGTTGTGTCTTTGGTTGCATTACTTGGGTTTCTGGGTTGGAGATTTGAATCAAAAAAAGTAGGATAATAGGATCTTAGAGTGTTGTGGATATTGATGGTTTTTCGAGTCATTGATATGGTTGCTTAGCAGATGAGTATTCAATTTTTATGGCTTTTAATCCATTATAAAGGTTCCTTGTTATGATTTGATTTTAAAAATAACAAGTATGAGTTTGATATTTTCGAGTTCTGGTTATTATATTTGGTTGTACACTAACACTAATATACTGTACATGAGCTTTGTTCAAGTCAGCTTAAAATGTTTCCATTCTCTCTAAAGGATAAAGCTAAGCTTTGGCTAAACTCCCTGTGTCCTAGGTCTATAGGTACATGGAGGGAAATGCAAGATGAATTTTTGAAAAAATACTTCCTCACTCATAGGACGATAGCCTTATAACATCAAATGATGAATTTTTCTTATAGTCCAAATGAGTCATTTAATGAAGCTTGGGGAAAGTTTTAAATACTTTTTAAATGCTTGCCCCTGCCATGGTTTAGAGATGTGAAGGTTCGTGAGTTTCTTCTACGACACTCTTACTGTAGATTTTAAAAAGCTAGTGTCAACCATGTGTAATGGTGAGTTTTATGACAAGGAACCAACTGAAGCCATCGATTTTTTTGATCAATTGACTTAAAACACAAGCAATGGGAGACCTCTCTCAACATCTCTTGGGCTGAATTAAAAGGCTCAAAAGATGAGGTCCATTGACTCGTTGACATACTAGGGATTGGATCTAGATAAGTCTCGAGTTCTCTTACTTCCTCATCAACACATTCCAAAGAATAAAATCTGTCATCATGAATTAAAGCTCTCTCTAATTGATCCTTTATCCATTCTCTCTCAAAGTGTTCTTGACAAGTGGTTTGAATCAAATCTACCGCTCTAAAGTCATGTTCATCAATTTGTTTGGAGATATTGAAAATATTCATCTCCACAATCATATTCCCAAAAGACAATTTCATCACCCCATTCCTATAGTAAATTAAAGCATTGGATGTAGCTAGGAAAGGTATACCTAAGATGAATGGGATGGGAGCATTAGAACCTTGAATAGGTGCGATTTCTAACACTACAAAATCAACAGGAAAGTAGAATTTATCCACTTGGGACAACACATCCTCAACAATACCCAAAGGAATCTTGATTGACCTATAAGCTAATTGAAGGGTGATACAAGTAGGCTTGATTTCTCCTGAACCTAATTGTTCATAAACTATGTAGGGTATTAGATTCACACTTGCTCCTAAATCCAACAAAGCTTGGTCTATCTTATGACTCCAATAATGTATGAAGTGGTGGGATCACCAAGATCTTTGTATTTGGGAGGGGTCTTAAACTAGATGATTGCACTAGCATGTTCAGTTAGAAAGGCTCTTTCTTTCACATTCAATCTCTTTTTGATTATGCATAAGCCCTTAAGGATCTTTGCATAAGATGGGACTTGTTTAATTGCATCAAGGAATGGAATGTTTACTTTCACTTGTTTGAATAATTCATAGATTTCCTAGTTCATAAGATCATGTTTAGGTTTTCCTAACCTTTGTGGAAATGGTGCCCTAGGAACAAATTTTAAATCACTCACTTTGCCTCCAATTTTTCTTGAATCATCTCCTTTCTTACTCATCCCTCTCTCATTTTCTCACCTTCTTTTTCACTCAAACTCTCATTTGTCACTTGTGTTTTGATTCCCTCTTCCCTTTCCCTAGATTTCTCTTCCACAATACCTTTAGGAATCCCAAAACCTATAGCTTTGACAATAATCTTTCCACTTCTAAAGGTGGTGATGGCTTGGATTTGTTCATGGTTTGAGGGTTCATTGAGTGAGGATTCACTCATATGCACTTGACCTCTAGGATTTGACATTGGTAGAGCTGGGATTTTCCCCTTCTCTTGAATGCTTAGTGATTGAGTCAACTTGGTTAGTTGACTTCAAATGTCATTTAAGGTCCTATTGGTTGGATCTCGAAATTTGTAAGCTTGGTTGTTGATTCCTCGTGTTTGCATGAATTGTTGAAGAGTATCCTCTAGGGATCTCTTATGAGGTGGTCGATAAGTGTTATGTGTGGGAGCATGAAATTGTTGGGGTGCAGGTTGACGTGTTTGAGGTACTGAAGAGCCCTCATTTCTCCATCCAAAATATGGGTGGTTCCTCCATCCAGGATTATAGGTATCAAAGTAGGGATTGCCTACTTGGTTTGAAAATGGCTTTCTAACATTACTTGAATAAGAAGTTTGGCCATATAAAACTACCTTGAAGGATGGAATGGTGGGACACTCAGTTGTCCTATGCCCTTTGCTCTCACAAAAAAACACAACTTTTCTCCTGTTGTTCACTCCTGACATGAACTTTTTTAATCTCAATAGACTCAAATTTTCTAGCCAATGAGGCTAATCTAGATTGAGGTCATCAATCTCTTTCAATTGGAACTTCCCACTTGAATGAGAAATGGTGTATCTAGAATAACATGAAATGGGAGAGAGGTCTTCCATTGCTTGTGTTTTAAGTCAATTGATCAAAAAAATCGATGGCTTCAGTTGGTTCCTTGTCATAAAACTCACCATTACACATGGTTGACACTAGCTTTTTAAAATCTACAGTAAGAGTGTCGTAGAAGAAACTCACGAACCTTCACATCTCTAAACCATGGCAGGGGCAAGCATTTAAAAAGTATTTAAAACTTTCCCCAAGCTTCATTAAATGACTCATTTGGACTATAAGAAAAATTCATCATTTGATGTTATAAGGCTATCGTCCTATGAGTGAGGAAGTATTTTTTCAAAAATTCATCTTGCATTTCCCTCCATGTACCTATAGACCTAGGACACAGGGAGTTTAGCCAAAGCTTAGCTTTATCCTTTAGAGAGAATGGAAACATTTTAAGCTGACTTGAACAAAGCTCATGTACAGTATATTAGTGTTAGTGTACAACCAAATATAATAACCAGAACTCGAAAATATCAAACTCATACTTGTTATTTTTAAAATCAAATCATAACAAGGAACCTTTATAATGGATTAAAAGCCATAAAAATTGAATACTCATCTGCTAAGCAACCATATCAATGACTCGAAAAACCATCAATATCCACAACACTCTAAGATCCTATTATCCTACTTTTTTTGATTCAAATCTCCAACCCAGAAACCCAAGTAATGCAACCAAAGACACAACTAAAATTCTCAATAGAAAGGTTTAACAGTGACTCCAACACAGCTCATGCACAGTAAATTAGAGTTAGTGGACAAGCAAATATAAAAATCAGAACCCCATATGGCAATATACAAGACTCATACTTGTTATTTTTCACATCAAATGATAAGAAGGAACCTGTATAATGGATTAAAAGCCATGGAAATTCAATACTCCTCTTCTAAGCAGCCATATCAATGACTCGGAAAACCAGCAATATCCACAACAGTCTAAGATCTTATTATCCTGCTTTTTTAGAGTGAAATCTGCAACCCAGAAAAACCCAAGTAATGCATACAATGATACAACTAAAATTCTCAATAGAAAGGTTTAACAGAGACTCCAACACAACTCATGCACAATATATTAAAATTAGTGGAAAAGCAAATATAACAATCAAATATCGAAATGGAAAAATATCAAACTCATACTTGTTATTTTTCACATCAAATTATAACAAGGAACCATTATCATGGATTAAAAGCTATGCAAATTGAATACTAGTCTGCTAAGCACCCATGTCAATGACTCGGAAAACCACCAATATCCACAATAGTCTAAGATCCCATTATCCTCCTTTTTCTGAGTCAAATCTCCAACCCAGAAACCCAAGAAATGCATCCAAAGACAACTAAAATTCTCAATGGAAAGGTTTAACAGAGTGACCCCAACACAGCTCTTGCACAATATATTAGAGTTAGCGGACAAGCAAATATAAAAATCAGAACCCCAAATGGCAAAATACCACACTCATACTTGTTATTTTTCACATCAAATGATAAGAAGGAACTTTTGTAATGGATTTAAAGTCATGGAAATTGAATTCTCTTCTTCTAAGCAGCCATATCAATGTCTCGGAAACCAGCAATATCAACAACAGTCTAAGATCCCAAGTATCCTGCTTTTTCTGAGTGGAAACTGCAACTTAGAAACTCAAGCAATGCATACAGAGATACAACTAAAATTCTCAATAGAAAGGTTAACAGAGTGACTCCAACACAGCTCATGCACAATATATTAGAGTTAGTGGACAAGCAAATATAAAAATCAGAACGCGAAATGGCAAAATACCTCACTCATACTTGTTATTTTACATATCAAATGATAAGAAGGAACCTGTATAATGGATTAAAAGAAATGGAAATTGAATACTTATCACCTAATCAGCAATATCAATGACTCGAAAAACAAATAATATCAACAACAACCTAAGATCCCATTATCCTGCTTTTTCTTAGTCAAATTTCCAACCCAGAAACCCAAGAAATGCATCCAATGATACAACTAAAATTCTCAATAGAAAGGTTTAACAGAGTGACTCCAACACAACTCATGCACAATATATAAGAGTTAGTGGAAAAGCAAATATAACAATCAGAACTCGAAAGGGAAAAATATCAAACTCATACTTGTTATTTTTCACATCAAATTATAAAAAGGAACCTTTATATTAGTGACTCCAACACAGCTCATGCATAGTATATTAGTGTTAGTGGACAAGCAAATACAAAAATTGATGCGAACCTCGTGATCACGTGGTCACGCAACCCACAACAAAGATTGAAATCTGATCCCGGAAAGCCGAAATAGGTCTGATAGGAGTGTGACACAATGGAAACCTGCCCCAAGGCACCAGCACTATTGGAATGAGTAGAATGACGCCACGAAGCCAGTTAATCTTCGATAAGTCGGATTCAGTTCGTTCAAGAACTGAAGAATACAAGAATCACTCTCACACATAAATTGAAAAGTTCAGAATTAAAATTAATCAATTGCTGCCGAAATTAGGGTTACATGAGTTTAAATAGTTCTTAAAAGTAACCCTAATGGACCCCTTATGTGGACTTAAATGAGGTCCAGTCAAAACTGACCCAAAAATCCTAAATTGAAAGCCCATAACTTAATCCAAGCAAGCCTTGGATCCTAGCTGAAAATAAAGTCTTAATTAAGCCCAAACAAGCCTTGGGCTGTAGCTAACAAAATTAAATAAAGCCCATAAGGCTTTTCTTTTATAGTCTTCCCTCAAGCCCATTAATCCCATGTTGTAGTAGGATTCTTTTGGCTCATTTGCTGTCCTCACTTCATGGCCCAAATAAGGTTGTATTGGACCCTTCCTGCACATGCATAAGATGTACTAGGGTCTCCTCTTGATACTCCAATGGTCCTTGCAATTCTGACCTGGTTGAAACCTTCAAAACCAATGCATTCATTGCCTCTTTCAATGTCTTTGTCTTAGATCGTGTCATTGGACCATTTGGGACATGTAATGGATCCTTGCTGTTGTTTTTGGGCTGGTCCGCATCATCCCCTCTCTCCTCGAAAGGATTCAACCTCGAATCAATATCTATGTCAAACAACGTAAGATCAGCAACATTAAAGGTAGCACTAACACTATACTCACCAGGAAGATCAATTTTGTATGCGTTGTCATTTATTCTCTCCAAAACTTGAAATGGACCATCACCACGAGGCTGTAATTTTGATTTCCTTTGGTTAGAAAATCGTTCCTTTTGCATGTGCACCCAAACCCAATCACCGGGGTGGAAGACAACCAATTTACGTCCTTTATTTGCTTTAGAAGCGTAAAGTCTGTTCTTTTTCTCTATTTGCAGTCGAACTCCTTCATGAAGTTGTCTCACCATTTGTGCTTTCTGTTCACCATCTAAACTTACCCTTTTTTCACAAGGTAAAGGAATTAAGTCCATAGGAGTTAGTGGATTAAAACCATAAACAATTTCAAAAGGAGAAAAACTAGTGGTCGAATGCACAGTTCTATTATAAGCAAACTCAACTAAAGGCAAACATTCTTCCCCACTTTTCAAATTCTTTTGTATTACAACACGCAAAAGTTGAGATAATGTTCTATTGACTACCTCAGTTTTCCCATCTGTTTGAGGATGGCATGTTGTTGAAAATAAAAGTTTGGTTCCCAACTTTCCCCATAAGGTCTTCCAAAAGTAGCTAAGGAACTTAAGATCACGATCTGACACAATACTCTTAGGAATGCCATGCAAACGTACAATCTCCGTAAAGAACAAGTCTGCGACATGAGATGCATCATCTGTTTTATGGCATGCAATGAAATGCGCCATTTTTGAAAACCTATCAACCACAACAAAAATAGAGTCTCTACCTTTCTTTGACCTAGGTAAACCTAAAACAAAATCCATAGAGATATCTACCCAAGGTTCAGTAGGAACAGGTAATGGTGTATAGAGACCATGTGGTTGTACTTTAGATTTTGCCTTTCGACAAGCGATGCACTGTTCACAAATTCGTTGCACATCTCTTTTCATCTTTGGCCAATAGAAATGCTCATGCAATACATCCAAGGTTTTTGCAACCCCAAAGTGACCCATTAAACCACCCCCATGTGCTTCACGAAGAAGCAATTCACGTAAAGAACTAGCAGGAACACACATTCTATTCTCCTTGAACAAATAACCATCCATCAAATAAAACTTACCAAAAGCCGAATTTCCACATGCATTATAAATCTCAGCAAAGTCACAATCGTTACCATACAATTCCTTCACGTATTCAAAGCCTAGCAATCTAGTATTCATGGTGTGTAAGAGAACATACCTGCGAGAAAGGGCATCGGCTACGATGTTCTCTTTGCCTTGCTTATACTTGATCATGTAAGGAAAAGTTTCAATGAATTCAACCCATTTTGCATGTCTTCTATTCAACTTACCTTGTCCTTTCAGATGTTTGAAGGACTCGTGATCCGAATGGATTACAAACTCTTTTGGACACAAGTAATGCTGCCATGTCTCAAGTGCTCTTACCAAGGCATAGAGTTCTTTGTCGTAAGTGGGATAGTTCAAGGTCGCTCCACTTAACTTCTCACTGAAATACTCGAGAGGTCTCCGATCCTGCATCAAAACAGCACCTATTCCCATTCCAGACGCATCACACTCTATTTCAAAGGCTTTTGTAAATTCAGGTAAAGCCAAAACTGGTGCAGAACATAATTTGTCTTTCAAAAGAACAAAAGCCATTATTGTTCCTCCCCCCATTTAAACCCAACTGACTTTTTAACAACTTCATTCAAGGGTGCAGCTATTATACTAAAATCTTTCACAAAACGCCTATAAAAACTAGCTAACCCATGTCAACTCCTTACCTTACTTACCGATTTGGGTGTAGGCCACTCCCGGATGGCCTTAACTTTGTCCTCATCCATCTCGATACCCTGTGCAGTTACAACATAGCCAAGAAACACAATTTTCTCCATGTAGAAGGCACACTTTTTAAGATTAGCATACAATTTCTCACTACGCAACACACTAAGTACATTACGCAAATGATCAACATGCTCAGTTAAGTTCTTGCTATAGATCAGAATGTCATCAAAATACACAACCACAAACTTACCTATGAATGCACGCAACACATGATTCATTAAACGCATAAACGTACTTGGTGCATTTGTAAGTCCAAACGGCATTACTAACCATTCATATAAACCATACTTAGTCTTAAATGCAGTTTTCCACTCATCACCCTCTTTCATCCTAATCTGATGGTACCCACTTTTCAAGTCAATTTTAGAGAAAATGCAAGATCCATGTAACTCATCTAACATGTCATCAAGCCTAGGAATAGGGTGTCTATACTTTACCGTTATGTTGTTGATGGCTCGACAATCAACACACATCCTCCATGTTCCATCCTTCTTCGGCACAAGTAGCACGGGTACGGCACAGGGGCTCATACTCTCCCGAATGTAGCCCTTTTCCATCAGCTCATCAACTTGTCTTTGAAGCTCTTTCGTCTCCTCGGGACTGCTTCTATATGCTCTTCGGTTAGGAATTGAAGCTCCGGGTACGAAATCAATCTGATGCTCTATCCCTCGCAATGGTGGTAATCAACTTGGAGTATCGTCGGGAAACACATCATCAAACTCCTGCAATAAAGAAATAGCAACACTAAGCACAATATGATCAAGATCATTAGTATTAAAGTAAGCCTCTTTGTACACAAGTAGAATCATTGGCTTGTTAGTGAAATATGCAGATCTGACCTCACCCTCTCTAGCATAAAAAATTAGGTTGTTTCTTTAGTTTTTCCACACAATTCTCATCACTCTTCCTAACTTTCTTCTCTCCTCTTGTCTTACCTCCACTCTCAACCAGATTTGGGTCTTTTTGAGCTGTGGTCAAATGGTGTGGTTTTTTTGTGTTTGGATTAGTGTCTGATTGGGTTGTAGTGGTTTGGGTTCTGGGCGAATCTGATGGTCTTCTCTCCCCTTGGTCCTCACCTTGATCTTCACTCCCCATTGCCTCATGCTCACGTTTTAGCTTTATCTGATCATCATACACCTGTTTGGGTGTAAGAGGTACAAGAGTGATGGTTTTACCATCTTTTACAATGGTATACCTATTTTTAACCCCATCATGAATTGCCTTCCTGTCATATTGCCAAGGCCTCCCCAACAAGATGTGACTTGCTTGCATTGGTACCACATCGCACAGAACTTCATCAATATATTTCCCAATCGAAAATGGAACCACAACCTGTTTAGTCACTTTCACTTCTCCACTATCATTCAGCCATTGCAATCTATATGGTTTCGCATGTTTAACAGTACTCAAATGTAGTTTACTCACAAGTGTGGTACTGCAAACATTAACGCAACTTCCACTATCAATAATTAAACCACACACCTTGCTTTGTACGTAACAGCGTGTATGGAAGATATTCTCTCTTTGTTGATTAGAATCATCTTCCTTGACTTGAACCTGAAGTGTGCGCCTTATAACCAAGGACCTCGCAACCGGTAATGCTAACCCATCCTCATCAATATCCTCCAATGGTGGCATGCCTTCGCAATCAGATCGGTCACTTTCAGATTCCATATCACCATCATCTCTAATCATCATTATCCTCTTGTTTGGACACTCCGAAGCATAATGTCCATGCCCTTGACACCTGAAACATTTAACATCACGAGTACGTTTAGGCTGAGTTTCAGATTTACCTTTGGCACCGGTAGGGACATCAACTTTAGCCGTTGTTCGTTCAGTTTTAGAAGGAACAAAGGGTTTTGTCTGGACAGTACCCTCTCTCTTCAGATTCGTCTTCCAAGATGATGAAGAACCTGAATTAAATCCTGACCGAACATGTCCCTTCCTAAGTTGTCTCTCCACCTTCGTAGCCATGTGCACCATGTCCTCTAGCTCCACATAGTGCTGTAGCTCAACCACATTTGCAATGTCACGATTCAACCCATTAAGAAATCTAGCCATGGTGGCTTCTCTATCCTCAACAACATTGGCCTGAATCATTGCTATCTCCATCTCTTTGTGATATTCATCTACTGTCTTATAACCTTGATTCAGACCTTGGAGCTTCAGGTATAGGTCTCTATAATAGTGGTTTGGCACAAATCGTCTTCTCATTAACACTTTCATCTCCCCCCAACTCTGAACAGGTCGCTCCCCATTCCTCCTCCTGATTACAATCTGATCCCACCAAATCATTGCATGCGTTGTAAACTCAATCATCACCAATTTCACCTTTTTTTGTTCAGGACAGCTATGACAATCAAAAATCCAATCTACTTTTTTCTCCCACTCCAAATAAGCCTCGGTATCATTTTTACCTTCGAAGTTAGGAATTTTCAGTTTGATTTTGTCCCCATCCATATCTTCATAATTCCCATGCCACGGAAATTCACATTCCTCCTAGCTCTGTTCGGTCCAGACCTGATTCCTTGGCCAACAGATGCAAAATCATAGTCATTTCGTCCATATCTGCATTTTCATCAACATACTCTTCAAAATCAGATTTGTTATTCCGTACAGCTATATGGACCGTATTTCCTCGGCGATCAGCCCCACTATTCAGTTGCTTTATCGAATTCACCTCATCTTTCAGATCTTTGCATGTCCTAGACAACAGCTCAATTTGCTAACCCATGGCTCGTAATTGGAACGCTACGTCAGCGTTTTGTGTGTCTGATTCGTTATTTTCAGACATCCTTTGAATCTGCAAAATTTGGTTAGTAGCAAAAATATATATATATATATATATATATATATATATATATATATATCCTCACAACTCTCGTGTATCACACAACAAAATCAAGGCTTTTCACTCTAATAAGCTCACTACGCCTTTTACTTCACAACTCTCGTGTATCACACAAACAAAATCAAGGCTTTTCACTCTAATAAGCTCACTACGCCTTTTACCTCACAACTTGCTTTCTTTTGGTTCTTTCGGAACTAAAATCAACAAATCAAAGTCAGTAGCATTCGCAGCGCACTCTAATTATGATTTTCAAACTCAAGAAGCAATAAAAATACTGAAAACAAAGCAAAACAAAACTACGATTATGATTTCGCGAGTAGCAATGCAAATTCGTACGAATTGTGGACGATACGAAGACACGAAATAAAGCAGAAGAAAATACTAGCGACAACAATTACTTGACTCCTAGATTCCCAAAATAGAATAAAAAAAATGAATTGGACAAAAATAAACAGCAGGGATCACTTTTTTTTTTAGAATTGAGCAGAATCTAAACTCTTACGCAATTTTTTACGTAACAGAATTGGAACCCAGACTAAACGACCTCGAAATAACCTCAAATTCAATATTTAGTATTTCAATACCAAACTAAAAACAACTCTCAAATTATAGGTCATTGTCGTACTTCTAGATACTCAACCCCTTGTGTGATCAATTTGCGGCAGAAATGAACATCCAATTGAAAACTCTAGTATATGATATCGAATTAAGCTCAAATATAATATATAATGCGATATCAACCCCAAGACACAGAATGTAAAGTTTCAATTGATTCTGAAGTGTTTGTCTAAGGGTTCACTAATGTAGTGTTTCTGCGGCAGAAATGAATCTCGAAAAACAACCTCAAGAAATCAATATTAGAATAAGCCCAAATTTGACCTATGATCTCATCTCAACCCCAATAGACGGAATATGAATTTTCAATTGATTCCGAAGTGCTTTGCTTATGTTTCCCCAGAGTAATATTTTCTGCGGCAAGATTTCAATGATTCTGCAGATTTCAACTAATGCCTCTATCTCTCTTTCTTTTCTTTTCTTTTCTGTTTTTTTTTGTCTTAATATACTGAAATGAAGAGACAGAAAACGATGAAATGAAACCTCTTTTTTTTATTATTAGATGACGCTGACACAAAGAACAAGGAGATGAACACAGACACTAGAAACTTCAAGGAACACTAAAAAAAAGCACGAAAATAACAGAATGATATGACCTTGTTTCGGAGCCTAGCTCTGATACCACCTGATGCGAACCTCGTGATCACGTGGTCACGCAACCCACAACAAAGACTGAAATCTGATCCCGGAAAGCCGAAATAGGTCTGATAGGAGTGTGACACAATGGAAACCTGCCCCAAGGCACCAGCACTATTGGAATGAGTAGAATGACGCCACGAAGCCAGTTAATCTTCGATAAGCCGGATTCAGTTCGTTCAAGAACTGAAGAATGCAAGAATCACTCTCACACATAAATTAAAAAGTTCATAATTAAAATTAATCAATAGCTGCCGAAATTAGGGTTACATGTGTTTAAATAGTTCTTAAAAGTAACCCTAATGGACCTCTTATGTGGACTTAAATGAGGTCCAGTCAAAACTGACCCAAAAATCCTAAATTGAAAGCCCATAACTTAATCCAAGCAAGCCTTGGATCCTAGCTCAAAACAAAGTCTTAATTAAGCCCAAACAAGCCTTGGGCTGTAGCTAACAAAATTAAATAAAGCCCATAAGGCTTTTCTTTTATAGTCTTCCCTCAAGCCCATTAATCCCATGTTGTAGTAGGATTCTTTTGGCTCATTTGCTGTCCTCACTTCATGGCCCAAATAAGGTTGTATTGGACCCTTCCTGCACATGGATAAGATGTACCAGGATCTCCTCTTGATACTCCAATGGTCCTTGCAATTCTGACCTGGTTGAAACTTTCAAAACCAATGCATTCATTGCCTCTTTCAATGCCTTTGTCTTAGATCGCGTCATTGGACCATTTGGGACATGTAATGGGTCCTTGTTGTTGTTTTTGGGCTGGTCCGCATCAAAAATAAAAGCTCGAAATGGGAAAATACCAACCTCATACGTGTTATTTTTTGCATCTATTGCGTTGTCGTGGTCACACAAATTAATTACCCTAGCTTAAAACACACAAGATAGTATAGAGCAAGCAAGGGGTCGATCCCACGAGGAAGTTTCAAGTTAGATTTTTATGTTGTACGTTATGTGATTGGGGGGATTTGGTTTGTGATTATCTAAACTATGGCAGCAATTAAACTAGCAAACAAAATCAATTAAAACCGAAACTTATCAAGAAAACAAATCTTGGTCACAAGCATACATCCACCTACGGAAATTAGAATCGATCCTTGAAAATAAAAAATCAGTTCATGTTCTGAAATTTTATCTTTTCTTAACGTGATTAATTAACGGATCCGCCGTATAACTAATCCTAACCAACAAACAATCAAAGTGTCTGCACTAATGATTCAATTTAATGGTAGCTTTAAGAACTAGATAATTTCATCAAGATTAACATACAAGTTGTCCGCAACTTGTGTCAATTTATTCAAATGTTCTCCCTAAGTTCAATAATGTAGTTCCGCCACAATTATCAAGCTTAGATGCTTCACAAGTTCATATCACAACTCCGGTTTTGATATTAAACTTAGCAATAGATTGTTCACAACAATAACTTAGAGTCCGCTCTAGCAATCATCAACAACAATCATAGAAAATATGCATAGGAAAACAATCATACTCATTCATAACATAAATTGAAAATAGAAGGAAGAATAAATCTCACGGTTCTTGAAATCCGAAGGTTTTTGTGTACTTGCAACCAAGCAAAAGAGTCTAGCCTTGCATGTTTATTGAACAACTAAATAAAAAGATGGAAGAACACATGATTTAGGGTTTGGAGGAGGAAGATTTTGTGTTTTCTTATGTGCTGGCCGCCACTTCCTTGCTCCTCTTCTCCTTTATATATGCTTAGAAACCCTAGTGTCTATTTTACAAAATAGTCCTTCCTTGAGTTGGCAGAATTTAGTTTTCCCTTGTAAAATTCATATCTCCTTCATAGAACATCGTTTTGAGCTGAAATTTGGAGCGTTTATAGGCCTTTGAGTCCTGAATCCACGAAAATTGAGTTTTCATCAATCGGACTTTTGTATCTCTAGATATTGAAGTTGTAATGGACAAAGGTCGATATCGGCAGATTGCAAGATTTGACTTTGAAGGCTGTGATTTCCATGATCTTCCTTATTTTATTTCTTTTATTTAGCTTTCCATAAATTTATGGATGTTAGCTTTTGAATGTCACTGGAATCACTTCATTTCGATCTCTAGAGCTTCCACTCTGCACAAAACACCGACTGAAGGTCAAATCTGTCAATCATCTCTAATTACCTCCTTTTTGCATCTTTCATCCAAAAATGCCTTCAAAATATAAAACAAAGAATATCAAGGCATTTTATACATAAAACATATGCAAAACACTACGTAAATATGGATGAAATTATCAAATAATATGGTCGCATCAGCATCCAATGATAACAAGGAACCTTTATGATGGATTAAAAGCCATGGAAATTGAATATTCATCTGCTAAGCAGCCATATCAATGACTCGGAAAACCTGCAATATCCACCCCAGTCTAAGATCCCATTATCCTTCTTTTTCTGAGTCAAATCTGCAACCCAGAAACCCAGGTAACACATCCCAAGAAATAACTAAAATTCTCCATAGAAAGGTTTAGTAGAGTGACTCGAACACAACTGATGCATACTATATTAAATGTTGTAGACAATCAAATATAAAAATTATAACTCGAAAAGGAAAAATTGTAATCTCGTAATTGTTATTTTTCACATCCAATGATAACAAGGAACCTTTATCATGGATTGAAAGTCATGGAAATTGAATACTCATCTGCTAAGCAGCCATATCAATGACTCGGAAAACCAGCAATATCCACAACAATCTACGATCCCATTATCCTTGTTCTTCTTAGTCAAATCTGCAACGCAGAAACCCAAGTAACGCATCCCAAGATACAACTAAAATTCTCAATAGAAAGGTTTAACAGAGTGACTCCAACACAACTTATGCACAGTATATTAGTGTTAGTGGACAAGCAAATATAAAAATAAGAGCTCGAAAAGGGGAAAATACCAATCTCTTGTTATTTTTCACATCCAATGATAACAAGGAAC
>CM045906.1:10895729-11014850 GCA_025169955.1 Salix arbutifolia
CACATGCATGGCTTAATCTTTGAGACAAGCATATGACTACTGGCAGGATCAACCAGGTAGCATTCCTTGGCGACAACACGACCCGCCGATCCCCGTCGCCGGAAATTCCAGCAGCGGGGGCCGAGACGGGCGAGGAAGTCAATCTTATCGAGCACAAGCAGCTCGAAAAGGCGTTCGAAAGGGCGGAGGCCCCAACGCCGGCTTCACGTTCTGCATCCGAGAGCACGAGCGATCGCACATGGTCCAGTCCAGCAAGACTCTGCTCAACTGGAACACGGGCGCGCTGCCAGGTTCGCCCCGCGCCCCCGGGGAGGCACGAGGCAAAGAGGGACACCTTCACGTTCGAATTCCACCAAACTGGGTACGCAACACAGGAACCCCGCCTCGCCGCAAGCCTTGTAGGCCCTTGGGCTGAAACTGATGGGGCTGCAGGACGACAGTTCGGTGCACAAGCACGGAGCCTGCCGACACGGACAGCCCGATGACCGCTCATGCGCCACCACGTACACGTAACAACAATCCCGACGAGCGAACCACGGCCGCGAGGGCAAGTGGAAACACCCGAGCGAGATCGTGCCCGCACCGCTGGACGCAAAGGGACAAGAAACTAACCGAAGAGGGACACGGCAGGGACAATCTCTAAGGGGCCGCCTGCCTAAGCTCGGAAGCCGCAGGCCAGGACTCGGCAGCAGGCGCGTCACGCCATGAGGTCAGGGATCGCGGGGAGGGCCGACGCAGGGACGCAAGCGCGGCAATTTAATGCAACGCCCATGCCGGCTACAGCCCTCCACGCGATCCCCGACCATGGCCCTCCGCGCCTGGCACGTCAGCCAGGCCTCCGCATTGCGAGCAGAAGCAGGGGGCACTACTGCCGGGACGACCCCCATGCTAACGGGCGCACCGGGGCTGCCAGCACCTTGGTGCGAGCTTGGCAAATGAATGCCAGGCACACCCCTCGGAGAGGCAGCCCCGGCGCGCCCGACAGCCTGCGGGCATCACGGAGCAGTGGACGAAAACGGGACAGCAACACACCAGGGCTGCCTCAACTCGGAAGCCGCAGGCCTGGACTCGGCAGCGGGCGCGTCACGCCATGAGGTCAGGGATCGCGGGGAGGGCCGACGCAGGGACGCAAGCGCGGCAATTTAATGCAACGCCCATGCCGGCTACAGCCCTCCACGCGATCCCCGACCATGGCCCTCCGCGCCTGGCACGTCAGCCAGGCCTCCGCATTGCGAGCAGAAGCAGGGGGCACTACTGCCGGGACGACCCCCATGCTCACGGGCGCGCCGGGGCTGCCAGCACCTTGGCGCGAGCTTGGCAAATGAATGCCAGGCACACCCCTCGGAGAGGCAGCCCCAGCGCGCCCGACAGCCTGCGGGCATCACGGAGCAGTGGACGAAAACGGGACAGCAACACACCAGGGCTGCCTCAACTCGGAAGCCGCAGGCCTGGACTCGGCAGCGGGCGCGTCACACCATGAGGTCAGGGATCGCGGGGAGGGCCGACGCAGGGGCGCAAGCCCGGCAATTTAATGCCACGCCCACGCCGGCGACAGCCCTGCCCGCGATCCACGACAATGGCGCTCCACGTCCGGCACGTCAGCCGGGCCTCCAGCTTGCAAGCTCAAGCAGCGGCCACTGCGGCCAGGACGCCAGCCACGATGTGGGGCGCGCTGGGGCTGCCGCACCTCAGCACGAGCTCGGCAAATGAATGCCACGCCCTCGCCTCGGAGAAGCAGCCCAAGCGCGCCCGACAGCCTGGCAGGCGTCCGGGAGGCAGTGGCCGGAAACGGGTCTCCCCTGGCCGGAAAACGGGTCGCCGATAACAGCAACACATCGGGCCACGTGCCCCAGCACGCCCGACAATTTTTCGGGCGTCCCGGAGATGGTGGCTGGAGTCGGGTCTTCGCCGGCCGGAAACGGGTCTCCCCTGGCCGGAAAACGGGGCACCGATAACAGCAACACATCGGGCCACGTGCCCCGGCACGCCCGACAATTTTTCGGGCGTCCCGGAGACGGTGGCCGGAGTCGGGTCTTCGCCGGGCGGAGTCGGGTCTTCGCCGGGCGGAGTCGGGTCTTCGCCGGCCGGAAATCGGGTCTTCGATACCGGGGCTACATATCGGGCCATCCGCTTCCCCCACTTTTTTTCCCGAATCCAGCCATGGTGCCCAGCACCCCCACACCCACGGCAGGCCCATGGGCACCTGCCACCTGGCGGCCCCAAGACCAGGCAGGGGGAACCCCCCTAAAGAGCAATAAGTGTCATTGAAGCTCTGGCAGGGGGAGACACTACTAGGTCCCAGCTGGCCCCCCCTCTAAAACCTTCAAAAAAAATTATTTGAAGCTGATATTTGGCACAGAGGTTTGGAAAAATCCAATCTAACTGTAATATTTATTTCACAATTTTTAAAAATAGGGAAGTATTTATTTCTATTTTCCAACCATTAAAAATCGGGAAATTCATAAAAAATAGGAACCAGATCGGAATGACCCCAAATTTTGTGTGAAGCCTCACAAAAATATGATGGATTTTACTGGACTGATAACGTGTGGAAAGCTTTCCATTATCATGGAAAAATGCAGGACAAACAGCAGCTCGCCTGCTCCGCGGGGGGCATCGGGCTGGCACCAGCCGCGCCTAGCCTCTCTCGCGCGGGGGGCAGGCAGGACGCGGGGGGCTGGCAGGCCTGTCCCGCGCGGGGCGCTGCCTGGCCTCCCCCGCGCGGGGGGCTGGCAGGGCCTCCAGGCGCCCGCCTCTGCCTATCCTCGCCCGCGCGGGGGACTGCGAGGGCCTCGCGCGGGAGCTGGCCCCCGCTGCCCCAGGCCTGTCCCGCGCGCGGGCTGGCACAACGCGGGGGCGCTCCTCTGCCTATCCTCGTCCGCGCGGGGCTCTGCCTATCCCCGCCCGCGCGGGGGGGCGGGGGCTGCCAGGGCCTCGCGCGCGAGCTCGCCCCTGCTGCCCCAGGCCTGTCCCGCGCGGTGGGCTGCCAGGGCCTCCAGGCGCGCGCCCCATGCCTGTCCCCGCCCGCGCGGGGGCCTGGCAGGGCCTCCAGGCGCGCGCCCCAGGCCTGTCCCCGCCCGCGCGGGGGGCTGCCAGGGCCTCCAGGCGCGCGCCACAGGCCTGTCCCCGCCCGCGCGGGGGGCTGGCAGGGCCTCCAGGCGCGCGCCTCTGCCTATCCTCGCCCGCGCGGGGGGCTGCCAGGTTCCCACGCGGGAGCTGGCCCCTGCTGCCCCAGGACTGTCCCACGCGCGGGCTCGCCCCAGGCGAGCCCCTCGCGGGGGCTGGCAGGCATGGCCGCGCGAGGGCTGGCTAGAGGCGGGGGGCTGCCAGGGCCCCGCGCGGGAGCTGGCCCCTGCTGCCCCAGGCCCGCGCCTCGCGGGGGCTGGCTGGCCTGGCCGCGCGAGGGCTGGCTAGACGCGGGGGGCTGCCAGGGCCGCGCGCGAGCTGGCCCATGCTGCCACAGGCCCGCGCCAGGCAGCGGGGCTGACGGCGCGCCGCGCGCGCGCCCAAGGGCCACGGGCCCCAGTGCCCAGGGCGCGGGCGCGGCGCGCGCGCGCGCGTGTTTCGTCTTTGGGGCGCGGAGCAGGCAGTGCACGGGCGCTGAGCAGGCAGTGCACGGGCGCTGAGCGGGCAGTGCACGGGCACTGCCTGGTGGGTGGACAGAGTGCTCCCCTGGAGAGCAAAATGTATATTCTCAGCTCCGGCAGGGGGGGGCACTACTAGGTCCCAGCTGGCCCCCCCTCTAAAACCTTCAAAAAAAATTATTTGAAGCTGAAATTTGGCACAGAGGTTTGGAAAAATCCAATCTAACTGTAATATTTTTTCCTGAATTTTTAAAAATCGGGAATTATTTATCTGTATTTTCCTCCCATTAAAAATCGGGAAATTCATAACAAATAGGGACCGGCTCGGAATGACCCCAAATTTTGTGGGAAGCCACACAAAAATATGATGGATTTTACTGGTCTGATATCATGTGGAAAGCTTCCCATTATCATGGCGACACGCGGGAACCACGGCAGCTCGCCTGCCGCGCGGGGGGCGTCGGGCTGTCACTACGGACTGTCCCCTGGGCTGCCGAATTCACTGGCACTGCCCTGGTCGCCGAATTTTTCTGCGGACTGGCACGGCCCCGCGGGCTGATGAATTATGTGGCTCTGCCTCCCGGCTGCCGAATTCTCTGCCACAGCCCCCCGGCTGCCGAATTCACTGCCGCTGCCCCCCGGGCTGCCGAATCAGGTGGCACCGCCTTCGCTGCCGAATTTTGCGGCAACTTTGCACGCTTAAAAAAGTCATGGGAAACTATTTTTCCAGGCAACTTTGCACGCTTAGCTTTCATGTGTGGAGGGTGGTTTCGGAAAATGAAAAGAGTACGCTCCACTATAACATGTATTTCATACTACATGTGCTAACGACCATTACAGGAGTAAAGAATGGATCCCTGCTTCTTTATTATGTGAGTCCTGGAGATCATATCTAAGATCTCAAAATCTTACCCTTTGTGACTTTTGACTATATCATGAGGTAATGAATAAATGATCGCTACTTTAGGAGTATATCCCATGGTCATGGAATGATTCGACTTGAAGGAATATTCTTAGGAAAGCGAGTTAATTCAGATCTAAGTGATGTGAGTGTGAAAGAAAAAGTAATTTTAGTTCTACATTTATTGCTTGTATTCACCAGCCGGGATCATATCATTTGAATAAATTTGATATGATTTAGAATACATGTAATTGTCATGATGGATAGAGTACGAAATTCTTGAGGGATTGAATTGTACTTATTCATGTGTAACTAAAACTGCTTGGGGTATATGAGTACACTCTAAGGAATAATAATCATAAAGTAGATGTCTCCTATATGGCCTATATTAGGTTTATATAGATTGGAGCTCCTTTCTCTGTGTGCTTCAGGTCGCACGGTCCGTTCGTCAAGTATGAAATTTCTATGCAAGTTTGAAAAATAATGTATTAGATAAATCTAGCCCTTCATGGGCGAGTGGGAGATGTTGGTTATTGGGATTGATCTGGTTCGCCCATGAGGGATGAACCCGGTCTATATATCTAGAGGTACGGTTTGACATTGGTTCAACCATGAGAGATGAACCTAGTCTATTTATCTAGGGGTGTTACTTATTGGTAACCGCTAAGTAACATCTCCTCTCTAGTATAAATATGGACTCCCCTCTCCATAATGATGACAAGTCATTCATATAAGTGAATATAGTTCTCTCTCTCAATACTCTACATTAAACTTGCTACGATCTGTAAAGATGTTCGTGCCGTGAAACATAGCTTTGGTTCTAGTAATCGAAGTGGTCCTGAAGCAAAGATCCAGGAACAAACAAGAAAACAGAATATCACAAGTAAGTTTTCCGTATTGAATCTACAGAATGATTGATCAAAATAAAAGGAAACCATAAATCAAAAACAAAATAGTAAGCAAAGCCGACAAAAATAAATAAATAACATTTGTTTTAGGCAAAAACATTGTTCATTTAGCAAATTCATTGCCCTGAAGCTTAAACAATAAGCAACATGTCGACAACTTAAATTACTCGAGCAAGCTGGTCTACACAGCTTAAATCATTATGATTTTAAAACTTAATACGTCTTGTCATGACTTAAAAAATATTTAACTAAACACTTAAACATATAAAATAACATTACACATTATCATATTCTAACACATTATACTATACCAATTGATATTTTTTTGTTAACTTGCTTTAACAATATATATATATATATATGAAACAAAAATAATGATTCTAGCTAAAAATATTCTATTGGCTAAGATAAACAAGAGATATGTTAATAAAAAACCTTATTTTCATGAAAAAATTCAAAACAAATAATTTTTTGAGACCTATATATTGTATGATGCATAACGAAAGTAGAAACTATATTAAATTTCACCCTAACAAAACAAATTAATCCTGTAAGCATATGATGTAAAATACATGTAATATTATAATCATTCGAGGACGAGGTAGATTTTGGTTCTTGGAAGGGTTAAAGTGTGTAACGTTTCCATTTTTTTTAGCTATTTTCAAATTGTAGTTTCAAACTCCCCAAATTCATCAATCATTTTGTATGCTTAGCAATTCTTGATGTGTTGAAAATCATGAAATTGTAATTTAGTTTTTATAGGTAAAAGTTGATATGAGAATAAATAATTATGTTTTTTTTAAAAAAAAACAAAGGAAATAAAAGAAACACAATTATCAATCTCAGAATGTAAGAATGGTAAAGGTATGGGCAATTAAAGATTCATTAATTCGATATTCAGAGTTTGAAATTTCAAGGACCAGATGCGTTGATGTTTTACGAGAATAGTAAAGACTCGATAACTTGGAATGCGTGTATACTTGTGAAATATACCATTAATTAATTTATTATCCCAATTATATAGAGTAGAAAGGTTATAATAGCAGCAAAGTTATGGGGCCAGGCTCACCATCTTCTGGTATATCTGTAGGCAGTGGATATCAAGCTCCAGAAATGGGGGTGAATCAAGTTGTGGGCCCGATTAATCTCAGTGCTACACGTCAACATTCACTCCTTGTTGAAGTGCATGCAGCAAGGTATAACATGCCATATCCTCATTGAAGTGCTTCCCCTCCACATTTTCAGTACTTATGAGTTAAAGGAATATAAAATCCCGTTCAAGAGCACAATCCAAAGCATGATCATTGGCTTTGCACAAATATCCTATTTCACTAGTTACATGATCATTCAGAATTCCGTGCTGGAGTTAACATCAAGGGAAGTTATTTATTTGGTAATTTGATGGCAGCTTGCATCATGTACTATAATATTACATTTTTTTATCTCGTACTATGCTACTGTTAGATCAAGATTTTTTTAACATATCAAAATATTTAGATATTCTAATGTTTTCTCATGTTAATAAATAAATAAATCGTGTAAGAATTGATTTGATATGACTCGGTTACCTTGATAAACCCAAAAACAACATAGATAACTTGTAAAATATTAGTTTGAGTCAAATTAAATATTTAAAATAAGATCTTTTTAATAAACATTAAGATGATAATATGTTGAATCGATTCGAGTCGACCCGGGTTAATCTACCAATATACATATCAAGTCATGAGATCATAATAATCTTATAAGAATAAATAAAAACAAATAATGAAACATGATTTCTAATAAACTTAATATTGAAGGATAAAACTAGGAAAAAATCATTAGAAAAAAAAAACCCTAAAAAAAAAACTTGAGTCAACCCGTGTTAAGTTGTCAAACTCAAGATATAGGTCAAACCAAGATGATCTACTAGAAACTAGATTGAGACAAATTATGAAGCTCAATTCTCAATCAACTAAGTTTTGAAAAATTAAATCGAAAAGCAATGATTAAAAAAAAAATCAACATAAGTCAATCAAGTTTAACTCGTCAAACACATAGCCCAAGTCATGAGATAAAAATAACCTTATAAAAAATAATCTAAAATAAATTATGAAAAGTAATTCTCAATCAACCTAATATTGAATTAAGTAACTGAGAAAAAAAATCAATTAGAGAATAGAAAAAAGACTTGAGTCAATCGACTTAACCTATTAAAAGTTTATTGACTATATTATTAACATTTCTATTCTTAAGTATTACTAAACAAGTATTCTTAAGTATTTAATATTTAAGTAAATTGTTTTTAATGATTATTTGACTATATACATGTTTATTTAAATGAGTAGATCCTCTCTCTCTCTCTCTCTATATATATATAAAGAGAGAGAGAGAGAGATAATAGTTGCTTTTTATTTTACTAAACACATGATTGTTGTGATGTGTTGACCACATAAAAGTGGGGGATATTACAATTGGTATGAGAGCTCTAGTTATAACGTAGTGGACATATGGTTAATGTGAATTTATGTGTATTATAGGATGGTGTGCACCCATCATGGAACCAGAACTAATCCATCCTCAACTGAAAGAGAGATGTGGAAAGTGAGAATGTTGTGAAACAAGGAGAGGACCCATAGTGTGTAATTAGAGAGGAACAACAAAGGGATATGGAAAATGCATCAATGAGTTTTAGAAAGAGGAAGGGTATTGCATTCTCCAAAAGAAAACCTTTTCCTATAAAGTGAAATAAGAGTCAACATACTAGTTAGTTTTAGCCTTGGGGAAGTTTAATACTAGTGCATTTTCAGCCAGATTTTCAAAAGTTAATAAAGAGGGTTTATCAAAAGGACATGCATGCCCAAGAGTCAACTCTTTTAGAGGATCTATGGGATAAGGGGTGTCTTATTTTCCTCTGTGCAAGAAATTTAATCAGAAACATCCAAGAGATTAATTTGTGATTATGGTTAGTTATTGTAATTATAGGCACAAAAGGAATAGGTGTAGGCATTGCAAGTACCTAAAAATAAGTTGTTATCATTGTGGTGATATGAGGCATCTAGAAAAAGAATATGAATGAAGAAAATATGACAAGATGAGGAATAGCCACAGATGGTATATGATTATGCATGAAAATGGAACTATTAAAAAAAAATCACTACAGCCCCAACAAGAGTAAAAAACTGTCTAGAGATCAACAATTTCAAGTCATACAAACCCACAAAGGTTGATCAAGAAAAGAACTCAGAATGGAGAGAGGGATGGCCGATTTCCGCAAATCATGTCTCAGGCTGCCCGCACCAAGAAATTTATTCGAAAAAGGTTTAAAATAAGTGATCCTGTACCAAAGAAATGGTGCAAATATTACCATGAAAAACATGAGAAAAAGAGGCCTAAGTTGTTCGCAATAAAGTGGCTAATTGCACCTTCTATGTTGCATTCCAACAGGAAGACACAAGTAGATAAAAGAAACAAGTATGGTAATGAATCAAACACTCCAACTAAGTTGCATTCCATAAATGTTCCTTGACATCTTGTGGCCCAAGAAAAACATGCATGCAGAGTTTACACAATTGAAATATAAAACCTACTTTTAACACATCGCTAAAAACCCTACTGAACTACTTAGAAAAGCAAAAAGAAAAGAAATAACCAGAAACGAGAGGAGGGGGTACATGAACATGAAATTAAATACAAACATACCTTTATCCGAGAATAATCATATAAAATGAAAGGACAAGTCACAAACATACCTTTATCTGATAATAACCGTATAAAATGAAAGGAGAAGACATTTGGTGCTAAAATAGTTCTGGATACCGTCATCATTTGATTTCCCTTGGAAATAATTTACTTCATCCTTCAAGAAGAGAAAAAATAATAACAGACCAATTTAAGTACAACTACATCGAACAAGACAAATAACAACAAAAATCATAATCCAGAAGACCACTCTTTTCCCTAGTATGTATTTAATTATAAGAACCCAAGGGATTGGTCTATAGAAAAAGAATATGAATGAATAAAATAGGACAAGATGAGGAATAACCACCGATGGTATATGATTATACATGAAAATGGAAGAAGTATTAAAAAAAATCACTACAACCCAACAAGTGTAAAAGACAGTCTCGAGATCAACAATTTCAAGTCATACAAACCCACAAAGGTTGAACAAGAAAAGGAGTGAGAATGGAGAGAGGGATTGCCGATTTCCGTAAATCATGAGTCTTAGGCTGCCCACACCAAGAAAGTCATCCCAAAAGGGTTTAATATAAGTGATCCTGTACCAAAGAAATGGTGCAAATATTACCATTAAAAACATGAGAAAAAGAGGCATAAGTTGTTCGCAATGAAGTGGCCAATTACACCTTGTATGTTGCATTCCAACAAGAAGACACAGGTAGATAAAAGAAACAAGTATGGCAATGAATCAAACACTCCACCTAAGTTGCATTCCATAAATGTTCCTTGACATCTTGTGGCCCAAGAAAAACATGCATGCAGAGTTAACACAATTGAAATATAACACCTACTTTTAACACATCGCTAAAAACCCTACTGAACTACTTAGAAAAGCAAAAAGAAAAGAAATAACCACAAATGAGAGGAGGGGGTACATGAACATGAAATTAAATACAAACATACCTTTATCCGAGAATAATCATATAAAATGAAAGGACAAGTCACAAACATACCTTTATCTAATAATAACCGTATAAAATGAAAGGAGAAGACATTTGGTGCTAAAATAGTTCTGGATACCGTCATCATTTGATTTCCCTTGGAAATAATTTACTTCATCCTTCAAGAAGAGAAAAAATAATAACAGACCAATTTAAGTACAACTACATCGAACAAGACAAATAACAACAAAAATCATAATCCAGAAGACCACTCTTTTCCCTAGTATGTATTTAATTATAAGAACCCAAGGGATTGGTCTATAGAAAAAGAATATGAATGAAGAAAATAGGACAAGATGAGGAATAACCACCGATGGTATATGATTATACATGAAAATGGAAGAAGTATTAAAAAAAATCACTACAACCCAACAAGTGTAAAAGACAGTCTCGAGATCAACAATTTCAAGTCATACAAACCCACAAAGGTTGAACAAGAAAAGGAGTGAGAATGGAGAGAGGGATTGCCGATTTCCGTAAATCATGAGTCTTAGGCTGCCCACACCAAGAAAGTCATCCCAAAAGGGTTTAATATAAGTGATCCTGTACCGAAGAAATGATGCAAATATTACCATGAAAAACATGAGAAAAAGAGGCATAAGTTGTTCGCAATGAAGTGGCCAATTCCACCTTGTATGTTGCATTCCAACAAGAAGACACAGGTAGATAAAAGAAACAAGTATGGCAATGAATCAAACACTCCAACTAAGTTGCATTCCATAAATGTTCCTTGACATCTTGGGGCCCAAGAAAAACATGCATGCAGAGTTAACACAATTGAAATATAACACCTACTTTTAACACATCGCTAAAAACCCTACTGAACTACTTAGAAAAGCAAAAAGAAAAGAAATAACCACAAATGAGAGGAGGGGGTACATGAACATGAAATTAAATACAAACATACCTTTATCCGAGAATAATCATATAAAATGAAAGGACAAGTCACAAACATACCTTTATCTAATAATAACCGTATAAAATGAAAGGAGAAGACATTTGGTGCTAAAATAGTTCTGGATACCGTCATCATTTGATTTCCCTTGGAAATAATTTACTTCATCCTTCAAGCAGAGAAAAAATAATAACAGACCAATTTAAGTACAACTACATCGGACAAGACAAATAACAACAAAAATCATAATCCAGAAGACCACTCTTTTCCCTAGTATGTATTTAATTATAAGAACCCAAGGGATTGGTCTATAGAAAAAGAATATGAATGAAGAAAATAGGACAAGATGAGGAATAACCACCGATGGTATATGATTATACATGAAAATGGAAGAAGTATTAAAAAAAATCACTACAACCCAACAAGTGTAAAAGACAGTCTCGAGATCAACAATTTCAAGTCATACAAACCCACAAAGGTTGAACAAGAAAAGGAGTGAGAATGGAGAGAGGGATTGCCGATTTCCGTAAATCATGAGTCTCAGGCTGCCCACACCAAGAAAGTCATCCCAAAAGGGTTTAATATAAGTGATCCTGTACCAAAGAAATGGTGCAAATATTACCATTAAAAACATGAGAAAAAGAGGCATAAGTTGTTCGCAATGAAGTGGCCAATTACACCTTGTATGTTGCATTCCAACAAGAAGACACAGGTAGATAAAAGAAACAAGTATGGCAATGAATCAAACACTCCAACTAAGTTGCATTCCATAAATGTTCCTTGACATCTTGGGGCCCAAGAAAAACATGCATGCAGAGTTTACACAATTGAAATATAACACCTACTTTTAACACATCGCTAAAAACCCTACTGAACTACTTAGAAAAGCAAAAAAGAAAAGAAATAACCACAAACAAGAGGAGGGGGTACATGAACATGAAATTAAATACAAACATACCTTTAACCGAGAATAATCATATAAAATGAAAGGACAAGTCACAAACATACCTTTATCTAATAATAACCGTATAAAATGACAGGAGAAGACATTTGGTGCTAAAATAGTTCTGGATACTGTCATCATTTGATTTCCCTTGGAAATAATTTACTTCATCCTTCAAGAAGAGAAAAAATAATAACAGACCAATTTAAGTACAACTACATCGGACAAGACAAATAACAACAAAAATCATAATCCAGAAGACCACTCTTTTCCCTAGTATGTATTTAGTTATAAGAACCCAAGGGATTGGTCTATAGAAAAAGAATATGAATTAAGAAAATACGACAAGATGAGGAATAACCACCGATGGTATATGATTATACATGAAAATGGAAGAACTATTAAAAAAATCACTACAACCCAACAAGTGTAAAAGACAGTCTCGATCAAGTCATACAAACCCACAAAGGTTGAACAAGAAAAGGAGTGGGAATGGAGAGAGGGATGGCCCATTTCCGCACATGATGACTATCAAAGAAATGAATCCAAAAAGGGTTTAAAATACGTGATCCTATAGCAAAGAAATGGTGCAAATATAAACATGAAAAACTTGAGAAAAAGAGGCCTAAGTTGTTCGCAATGAAGTGCCAAATAATACCTTTTATGTTGCCTTCCAACAGGAAGACACAAGTAGATAAAAGAAACAAGTATGGTAATCAATCAAACACTCCAACTAAGTTGCATTCCATAAATGTTCCTCGACATCTTGGGGGCCAACAAAAACATGCATGCAGAGTTGATACAATAGAAATATAACACCTAGTTTTCAAACATCGCTAAAAACCCTACTGAACTAGTTAGAAAAACAAAAACAAAAGAAATAAACAAAAATGAGAGGAGGGGGTACATGTACATGAAATTAAATACAAACATACCTTTATCTGATAATAATCGTATAAAATGAAAGGAGAAGACATTGGGTGCTTAAATAGTTCTGGATACCATCATCATTTGATTTCCCTTGGAAATAAATTACTTAATCCTTCAAGAAGAGAGAAAATAATCACAGACCACTTGAAGTACAACTACAGTGGACAAGACCAACAACAACAAAAATCATAATCCAGAAGACCACTCTTTTCCCTAGTATGTATTTAATTATAAGAACCCAAGGGATTGGTCTATAGAAAAAGACTATGAATGAAGAAAATATAACAAGATGACGAATAGCCACCGATTGTATATGCTTAAGCATGAAAATGGGAGAGCTATTAAAATCAAATCACTACAGCCCAATAAGAGTAAAAGACAGTCTCGAGATCAACAATATCAAGTCATACAAACCCACAAAGGTTGAACAAGAAAAGGAGTAAGAATGGAGAGAGGGATGGCTGATTTCCGCAAATCATGAGTCTCAAAGAAATGAATCCAAAAAGGGTTTAAAATAGGTGATCCTCTACCAAAGAAATGTTGCAAATATTACCATGAAAAACATGAGAAAAAGAGGCCTAAGTTCTTCCCAATGAAGTGGCTAATTGCACCTTGTATGTTGCATTCCAACAGGAAGACACAAGTAGATAAAAGAAACAAGTATGGTAATGACTCATACGCTCCAACTAAGTTGCATTCCATAAATGTTCCTTGACATCTTGGGGCCCAAGAAAAACATGCATGCAGAGTTAACACAATAGATATATAACACCTACTTTTCACACATTGCTAAAAACCCTACTCAACTACTTAGAAAAATAAAAATAAAAGAAATAAACAAAAACAAGAGGAGGGGGTTCATGACCATTAAATTAAAAAAAAAACATACATTTATCTGATATAATCATGTAAAATGAAAGGACAAGTCACAAACATACCTTTATCTGATAATAATCGTATAAAATGAGAGGAGAAGACATTTGGTGGTAAAATAGTTCTGGATACCGTCATCATTTGATTTCCCTTGCAAATAAATTACATAATCCTTCAAGAAGACAAAAAATAATCAAAGAGCAATTGAAGTATACCTACAACGGACTAGACAAATAACAACAAAATCATAATCCAGAACACCACTCTTTTCCTTAGTATGTATTTAATTATAACCCAAGGGATTGGCCTATAGAAAAAGACTATGAATGAAGAAAAGATGACAAAATGAGGAATAGCCACCGATTTTATATGATTATGCATGACAATGGAAGAACTATTAAAAAAAAATCACTCCAGCCCAACAAGATTAAAAGACTGTCTCGAGATCAACAATTTCAAGTGATACAAACCCACAAAGGTTGAACAAGAAAAGAAGTGAGAATGGAGAGAGGGACGTCCGATTTCCGCAAATCATGAGTCTCAAGCTGCCCACACCAACAAATTTATCCCAAAAGGGTTTAAAATACGTGATCCTGTACCAAAGAAATGGTGCAAATATTACCATGAAAAACATGAGAAAAAGAGGCATTAGTTGTTCGCAATGAAGTGGCTAATTGCACCTTGTATGTTGCATTCAACAGGAAGACACAAGTAGTAAAAGAAACAAGTATGGTAATGAATCATACGCTCCAACTAAGTTGCATTCCATAAATGTTCCTTGACATCTTGGGGCCCAAGAAAAACATGCATGCAGAGTTGACACAATAGAAATATAACACCTACTTTTCACACATCGCTAAAAACCCTGCTGAACTACTTAGAAAAACAAAAACAAAAGAAATAAACAAAAACGAGAGGAGGGGGTACATGTACATGAAATTAAATACAAAAATACCTTTATCTGATAATAATCGTATAAAATGAAAGGAGAAGAAATTTGGTGCTTAAATGGTTCTGGATACCGTCATCATTTGATTTCCCTTGGAAATAAATTACTTAATCAATCAAGAAGAGAAAAGGTAATCACAGACCAATAGACGTACAACTACATCGGACAAGACAAATAACAACAAAAATCATAATCCAAAATACCACTCTTTTCCCTAGTATGTATTTAATTATAAGAACCCAAGGGATTGGTCCATAGAAAAAGACTATGTTTGAAGAAAATATGACAACATGAGGAATAACCACCGATGGTATATGAGTATCCATGAGAATTGAAGAACTATTAAAAAAAAATCACTAAAACCCAACAAGTGTAAAAGACAGTCTCGATCAAGTCATACAAACCCACAAAGGTTGAACAAGAAAAGGAGTGAGAATGGAGAGAGGGATGGCCAATTTTCGCACATGATGAGTCTCAAAGAAATGAATCCAAAAAGGGTTTCAAATAGGTGATCCTCTACCTAAGAAATCATGCAAATATTACCATGAAAAACATGAGAAAAAGAGGCCTAAGTTGTTCCCAATGAAGTGGCTAATTGCACCTTGTATGTTGCATTCCAACAGGAAGACACAAGTAGATAAAAGAAACAAGTATGGTAATTAATCATACGCTCCAACTAAGTTGCATTCCATAAATGTTCCTTGACATCTTGGGGCCCAAAAAAAACATGCATGCAGAGTTGACACAATAGATATATAACACCTACTTTTCACACATCGCTAAAAACCCTACTGAACTAATGAGAAAAACAAAAAGAAAAGAAATAAACAAAAACAAGAGGAGGGGGTTCATGAGCATGAAATTATAACGTACCTTTATCTGATATAATCATGTAAAATCAAAGGACAAGTCACAAACATACATTTATCTGATAATAATCGTATAAAATGAAAGGAGAAGACATTTGGTGCTTAAATAGTTCTGCAAACCGCCATCATTTGATTTCCCTTGGAAATACATTACATAATCCTTCAAGAAGACAAAAATAATCAAAGAGCAATTGAAGTATAGCTACATCGGACTAGACAAATAGCAACAAAATCATAATCCAGAACACCACTCTTTTCCCTAGTATGTATTTAATTATAACCCAAGGGATTGGCCTATAGAAAAAGACTATGAATGAAGAAAATATGACAAAATGAGGAATAGCCACCGATTTTATATGATTATGCATGACAATGGAAATACTATTAAAAAAAAATCACTACAGCCCACCAAGAGTAAAAGACTGTCTCGAGATCAACAATTTCAAGTCATACAAACCCACAAAGGTTGAACAAGAAAAGGAGTGAGAATGGAGAGAGGGATGTCCGATTTCCGCAAATCATGAGTCTCAAGCTGCCCACACCAACAAATTCATCCCAAAAGGGTTTAAAATACGTGATCCTGTACCAAAGAAATCGTGCAAATATTACCATGAAAAACATGAGAAAAAGAGGCATTAGTTGTTCGCAATGAAGTGGCTAATTGCACCTTGTATGTTATATTCCAACAGCAAGACACAAGTAGATAAAAGAAACAAGTATGGTAATGAATCAAACACTTCAACTAAGTTGCATTCCATAAATGTTCCTTGACATCTTGGGGCCCAAGAAAAACATGCATGCACAGTTGACACAATAGAAATATAACACCTACTTTTCACATATCGCTAAAAACCCTATTGAACTAATGAGAAAAAGAAAAAGAAAAGAAATAAACAAAAACAAGAGGAGGGGGTTCATGAGCATGAAATTAAAAACATATATACCTTTATCTGATATAATCATGTAAAATGAAAGGACAAGTCACAAACATACCTTTATCTGATAATAATCGTATAAAATGAAAGGAGAAGACATTTGGTGCTTAAATAGTTCTGGATACCGTCATCATTTGATTTCCCTTGCAAATAAATGACATAATCCTTCAAGAAGAAAAAAAATAATCAAAGAGCAATTGAAGTATAGCTACAACGGACTAGACAAATAACAACAAAATCATAATCCAGAACACCACACTTTTCCCTAGTATGTATTTAATTATAACCCAAGGGATTGGCCTATAGAAAAAGACTATGAATGAAGAAAAGATGAGAAAATGAGAAATAGCCATCGATTTTATATGATTATGCATGACAATGGAAGAACTATTAAAAAAAAATCACTACAGCCCAACAAGAGTAAAAGACTGTCTCGAGATCAACAATTTCAAGTGATACAAACCCACAAAGGTTGAACAAGAAAAAGAGTGAGAATGGAGAGAGGGATGTCCGATTTCCGCAAATCATTAGTCTCAAGCTGCCCTCACCAACAAATTCATACCAAAAGGGTTTAAAATAGGTGATCCTGTACCAAAGAAATCGTGCAAATATTACCATGAAAAACATGAGAAAAAGAGGCATTAGTTGTTCGCAATGAAGTGGCTAATTGCACCTTGTATGTTGCATTAAACAGGAAGACACAAGTAGTAAAAGAAACAACTATGGTAATAAATCAAACACTTCAACTAAGTTGCATTCCATAAATGTTCCTTGACATCTTGGGGCCCAAGAAAAACATGCATGCACAGTTGACACAATAGAAATATAACACCTATTTTTCACACATCGCTAAAAACCCTACTGAACTAATGAGAAAAACAAAAAGAAAAGAAATAAACAGAAACAAGAGGAGGGGGTTCATGAGCATGAAATTAAAAACAAACATACTTTTATCTGATATAATCATGTAAAATGAAAGGAGAAGAAATTTGGTGCTTAAATAGTTTTGGATACCGTCATCATTTGATTTCCCTTGGAAATAAATTACTTAATCCTTCAAGAAGAGAAAAGGTAATCACAGACCGATAGACGTACAACTACATCGTACAAGACAAATAACAACAAAAATCATAATCCAAAATACCACTCTTTTCCCTAGTATGTATTTAATTATAAGAACCCAAGGGATTGGTCTATAGAAAAAGACTATGTTTGAAGAAAATATGACAACATGAGGAATAACCACCGATGGTATATGACTATCCATGAAAATGGAAGAACTATTAAAAAAAAATCACTACAACCCAACAAGTGTAAAAGACAGTATCGATCAAGTCATACAAACCCACAAAGGTTGAACAAGAAAAGGAGTGAGAATGGTGAGAGGGATGGCCAATTTCCGCAAATGATGTCTCAAAGAAATGAATCCAGAAGGAGTTTAAAATATGTGATCCTCTACCAAAGAAATGGTGCAAATATTACCATGAAAAACATGAGAAAAAGAGACCTAAGTTGTTCCCAATGAAGTGGCTAATTGCACCTTCTATGTTGCTTTCCAACAGGAAGACACAAGTAGATAAAAGAAACAAGTATGGTAATGAATAAAACACTCCAACTAAGTTGCATTCCATAAATGTTCCTTCACATCGTGGGTACAAGAAAAACATGCATGCAGAGTTGACAAAATAGAAATATAACACCTACTTTTCACACATCGCTAAAAACCCTACTGAACTAATTAGAAAAACAAAAATAAAAGACATAAACAAAAACAAGAGGAGGGGGTTCATGAACATTAAATTAAAAAAAAAAACATACCTTTATCTGATATAATCATGTAAAATGAAAGGACAAGTCACAAACATACTTTTATCTCATAATAATCGTATAAAATGAAAGGAGAAGACATTTGGTGCTTAAATAGTTCTGGATACCGTCATCATTTGATTTCCATTGCAAATAAATTACATAATCCTTCAAGAAGAAGAAAAATAATCAAAGAGCAATAGAAGTATAGCTACATCGGACAATACCAATAACAACAAAATCATAATCTAGAAGATCACTCTTTTCCCTAGTATGTATTTAATTATAACCCAAGGGATTGGTCTATAGAAAAAAGACTATGAATGAAGAAAATATGACAAGAAGAGGAATAGCCACCGATGGTATATACTTATGCATGAAAATGGAAGACCTAGTAAAAACAAATCACTACAGCCCAACAAGAGTAAAAGACAGTCTCTAGATCAACAATATCAAGTCATACAAACCCACAAAGATTGAACAAGAAAAGGAGTGAGAATGGAGAGAGGGATGGCCAATGTCCGCAAATGATGAGTCTCAAAGAAATGAATCAAAAAGGAGTTTAAAACAGGTGAACCTCTACCAAAGAAATGGTGCAAATATTACCATGAAAAACATGAGAAAAAGAGGCCTAAGTTCTTCCCAATGAAGTGGCTAATTGCACCTTGTATGTTGCATTCCAACAGGAAGACACAAGTAGATAAAAGAAACAAGTATGGTAATGAATCATACGCTCCAACTAAGTTGCATTCCATAAATGTTCCTTGACATCTTGGGGCCCAAAAAAAACATGCATGCAGAGTTGACACAATAGATATATAACACCTACTTTTCACACATCTCTAAAAACCCTACTGAACTAATTAGAAAAACAAAAATAAAAGACATAAACAAAAACAAGAGGAGGGGGTTCATGAACATTAAATTAAAAAAAAAAACATACCTTTATCTGATATAATCATGTAAAATGAAAGGACAAGTCACAAACATACTTTTATCTCATAATAATCGTATAAAATGAAAGGAGAAGACATTTGGTGCTTAAATAGTTTTGGATACCGTCATCATTTGATTTCCCTTGCAAATAGATTACATAATCCTTCAAGAAGAAGAAAAATAATCAAAGAGCAATTGAAGTATAGCTACATCGGACAAGACCAATAACAACAAAATCATAATCTAGAAGATCACTCTTTTCCCTAGTATGTATTTAATTATAACCCAAGGGAGTGGTCTATAGAAAAAGACTATGAATGAAGAAAATATGACAAGAAGAGGAATAGCCACCGATGGTATATACTTATGCATGAAAATGGAAGACCTAGTAAAAACAAATCACTACAGCCCAACAAGAGTAAAAGACAGTCTCTAGATCAACAATATCAAGTCATACAAACCCACAAAGATTGAACAAGAAAAGGAGTGAGAATGGAGAGAGGGATGGCCAATGTCCGCAAATGATGAGTCTCAAAGAAATGAATCAAAAAGGAGTTTAAAACAGGTGATCCTCTACCAAAGAAATGGTGCAAATATTACCATGAAAAACATGAGAAAAAGAGGCCTAAGTTGTTCCCAATGAAGTGGCTAATTGCACCTTGTATGTTGCATTCCAACAGGAAGACACAAGTAGATAAAAGAAACAAGTATGGTAATGAATCATACGCTCCAACTAAGTTGCATTCCATAAATGTTCCTTGATATCTTGGGGCCGAAGAAAAACATGCATGCAGAGTTGACAAAATAGAAATATAACACCTACTTTTCACACATCGCTAAAAACCCTACTGAACTAATTAGAAAAACAAAAATAAAGGAAATAAACAAAAGCAAGAGGGGGGGGTTCATGAGCATGAAATTAAAAACAAACATACCTTTATCTGATATAATCATGTAAAATGAAAGGACAAGTCACAAACATACCTTTATCTGATAATAATCGTATAAAATGAAAGTAGAAGACATTTGGTGCTTAAATAGTTATGGATACCGTCATCATTTGATTTCCATTGCAAATACATTACATAATCCTTCAAGAAGAAGAAAAATAATCAAAGAGCAATAGAAGTATAGCTACATCGGACAATACCAATAACAACAAAATCATAATCTAGAAGATCACTCTTTTCCCTAGTATGTATTTAATTATAACCCAAGGGATTGGTCTATAGAAAAAAGACTATGAATGAAGAAAATATGACAAGAAGAGGAATAGCCACCGATGGTATATGAGTATCCATGAAAATGGAAGAACTATTAAAAAAAAATCACTACAACCCAACAAGTGTAAAAGACAGTCTCGATCAAGTCATACAAACCCACAAAGGTTGAACAAGAAAAGGAGTGAGAATGGTGAGAGGGATGGCCAATTTCCGCAAATGATGTGTGTCAAAGAAATGAATCCAGAAGGAGTTTAAAATAGGTGATCCTCTACCAAAGAAATGGAGCAAATATTACCATGAAAAACATGAGAAAAAGAGACCTAAGTTGTTCCCAATGAAGTGGCTAATTGCACCTTCTATGTTGCTTTCCAACAGGAAGACACAAGTAGATAAAAGAAACAAGTATGGTAATGAATAAAACACTCCAACTAAGTTGCATTCCATAAATGTTCCTTCACATCGTGGGTACAAGAAAAACATGCATGCAGAGTTGACAAAATAGAACTATAACACCTACTTTTCACACATCGCTAAAAACCCTACTGAACTCATGAGAAAAACAAAAAGAAAAGAAATAAACAAAAACAAGAGGAGGGGGTTCATGAACATAAAATTAAAAACAAACATACCTTTATCTGATATAATCATGTAAAATGAAAGGACAAGTCACAAACATACCTTTATCTGATAATAATCGTATAAAATGAAAGGAGAAGACATTTGGTTCTTAAATAGTTCTGCATACCGTCATCATTTGATTTCCCTTGCAAATAGATTACATAATCCTTCAAGAAGAAGAAAAATAATCAAAGAGCAATTGAAGTATAGCTACATCGGACAAGACCAATAACAACAAAATCATAATCTAGAAGATCACTCTTTTCCCTAGTATGTATTTAATTATAACCCAAGGGATTGGTCTATAGAAAAAGACTATGAATGAAGAAAATATGACAAGAAGAGGAATAGCCACCGATGGTATATACTTATGCATGAAAATGGAAGACCTAGTAAAAACAAATCACTACAGCCCAACAAGAGTAAAAGACAGTCTCTAGATCAACAATATCAAGTCATACAAACCCACAAAGGTTGAACAAGAAAAGGAGTGAGAATGGAGAGAGGGATGGCCAATGTCCGCAAATGATGAGTCTCAAAGAAATGAATCAAAAAGGAGTTTAAAACAGGTGATCCTCTACCAAAGAAATGGTGCAAATATTACCATGAAAAACATGAGAAAAAGAGGCCTAAGTTGTTCCCAATGAAGTGGCTAATTGCACCTTCTATGTTGCATTCCAACTGGAAGACACACGTAGATAAAAGAAACAAGTATGGTACTCAATCATACGCTCCAACTAAGTTGCATTCCATAAATGTTCCTTGACATCTTGGGGCCGAAGAAAAACATGCATGCACAGTTGACACAATAGAAATATAACAACTACTTTTCACACATCGCTAAAAACCCTACTGAACTAATTAGAAAAACAAAAATAAAGGAAATAAACAAAAGCAAGAGGGGGGGGTTCATGAGCATGAAATTAAAAACAAACATACCTTTATTTGATATAATCATGTAAAATGAAAGGACAAGTCACAAACATACCTTTATCTGATAATAATCGTATAAAATGAAAGGAGAAGACATTGGGTGCTTAAATAGTTCTGGATACCGTCATCATTTGATTTCCCTTGCAAATAGATTACATAATCCTTCAAGAAGAAGAAAAATAATCAAAGAGCAATTGAAGTATAGCTACAGCGGACAAGACAAATAACAACAAAATCAAAATCCAAAAGACCACTCTTTTCCCTAGTATGTATTTAATTATAAGAACCCAAGGGATTGGTCTATAGAAAAAGACTATGTATGAAGAAAATACGACAAGATGAGGAATAGTCAGCGATGGTATATGAGTATACATGAAAATGGAAGAACTATTAAAAAGGAATCACTATAGCCCAACAAAAGAGTAAAAGACTGTATCGAGATCAACAATTTCAAGTCATACAAACCCACAAAGGTTGAACCAGAAAAGGTGTGAAAATTTAGAGGGATGGCCAATTTTTGTAAATGTTGAGTCTCAACCCGCCCACACCAAGATATGCATCCGAAAAGGGTTTAAAATAAGTGATCCTATACCAAAGAAATGATGCGAATATTACCATGAAGACATGAGAAAAAGAGGCCTAAGTTGTTCGCAATGAAGTGGCTAATTGCACCTTGTATTTTGCATTGCAACAGGAAGACACAAGTACATAAAGGAAACAAGTAAGGTAATGAATCAAACACTCCAACTAAGTTGCATTCCATAAATGTTCCTCGTCAACTTGGGCCCTAGAAAAACATGCATGCAGAGTTATCACAAAAGAAAAAAAAAACACCTAGTTTTCACACATCACTAAAAACCCTACTAAACTAGTTACGAAATAAAAAAATAAAAAAACGAGAGGAGGGGGTACATGAACATGAAATTAAACGACTATTTTTGTCGTCACCATCCTATGTTGTGTTAAATCATATTCGAGGTAAAATCAAGAAGCAAAGCTAAGGGTATAAAATGGGAAATCATAATAAAAAAACTTAGCCACTCAAGTTCTAAAACATCATTTATATGGAAAACCCCATGCTCCTGGAAACATTATAGAAACTAAATTGTGAACTTTCAAATTTAGTGTAAAAAGCATTTAATGGGATAATCATAGTCCATATAAGTTCCTTGTAAAAAACTTCAAGGTTAAACCATGAAAGCAAAGAGCAGACACTAGCCATGCCCAAGCATTAATAATTGAAATTGTAAACTAAATGAAAACAAGAAGTGATCTATTACTTCATATATTTCATTACCCATCGCAATTGAAAAAAAAAAAAACTAATAGAGTTTGGACCAACTTATAGATGGGTCCCATAAACTCTGTTAGAGTCAAATATGCAGTTTATAGATAGCAGTAGCAAGCCTCAGGTAATAGCTTATTAGAACAAATAAATAAAAAGAATCATGCTTCTTGATAATCTCTAATTGACAAAAGGACGAACAACTTCACAACTTACCTGGAAATATAATCGTGTCGACAACGCAAGCACAAACTTACAATTAAGTGGTCTTCTCCACATATTGTTATTCCACCCATCCATGTTAGGGATGCTTAAAAGACAAACCCTTCATGCTAAACCAATCAATGTCAATACACCGCAGCGATGAGGACAGGATCATATATACCTGTGTTTTGAATTGCAGGTTCATCTCATCTCATCTCATCATGAGCTGCTACTTTCTTTCATGCAACTTCTATTTAGGGAATTAAATGTCGTGTTGTAGGTGTCTGAAACTAAGATCAATTGTTGTATATTGTTTATACGGATTAAATTGTAAAAATAAAATTACAAAACAACTGGCACAATATTCTTGCATACATAAGTTCAGAAACATCCATTCAAAATGAAAAAAAATGTTGAAAGAAAGAAAGTTTAATGGAAAGGAACAATAAGGATAGATCATGAAAATAATGGAAAAGAAAAATTACTCCTCTTTGTAAAGCTTCTCCTGAGCTATAATGCCTTATTGACTTTATGACATTTCTCGATGCTTGATGCCATCCTAATGTCAATAAATGAAATTTTAATGCTTGATGTCATCTTAAACTTAGACTTTTAAAGCAAGACAAAAAGATACAAGCAAAGAAAACAGAGCAAGTAATGAATAAAACACTCAAAAAAAAATTGAAGTCCTTGAATGTTCCTTACATTTTAGAACTCTTCGAGGACCCTTGCAAAATGATCATACAAACTCAAACACTAGGTTCCTGAAATTTTCATCCAAGAGATGGATGGGAAAAAAAACCATCAATATGACAATCTTACTCCATGCGAGTCTTCATGAAACCATAATGAAACAAGATCAATATCAGTTCATAAATTGAATAAAAATAACCAATCATAACCTATAGAAAACAGCATAGAGGGGGAGAAAAATTTAGACTTGGTGTAAGAAGTTCAAACTACAAGCTTCCATCAAAATGACAGAGCATGTTGTAAGTTGTCGTGAAAATCATCATCCTCAAAAAACAACTATAACAAGTTAAATTATATAATGTAGAACAAACAATAGCCGAACGAATAGAGTTTTCATGTTAACATCATTAAACTCTATTTAACTAGTAAACACCCTGCTTCTCTTAGTTCATTCTTTTCTTATAACACTTGGTAGGATCTTTTCTTATAACACTTGGTAGGATCTTCTTGCAAAAACGCACAAACATACCTTTAACTGATAATAATCATATAAAATGAAAGGACAAGTCACAAACATACCTTTATCTGATAATAATCATATAAAATGAAAGGAGAAGTCATTTGGTGTTTAAATAGTTCTGGATACCATCATCACTTGATTTCCCTTGGAAATAAATTACTTAATCCTTCAAGAAGAAGAAAAACAATCAAAGCATAGTTGAAGTACAAGATGCAACGGACCACACAAATAACAACAAAAGTCAAAAGTCAAAAGAGCACTCTTTTACCCGGTATGTATTTAATTGTAAGAACCCAAGGGATTGGTTTATAGAAAAATACAATATGTATGAAGAAAACATGAGCAAATAAGGAATAGCCAACAATGGTATCTGCTTATACATGAAAATGGAAGAACTATTATAAAAGAATCACTACAACGCTAAGTTAAAAGAAAACAAGAGTAAATGAGAAAGAGCTTAGGCCTGAAACTAGAACCAGTAAGAAAAAATCATTGCCTTAGTAGGGTGCACTGAGTTGAAAATGAAAGGACACAACCCAAGAAACACCAAGTTAATTATTTCTTAAGCACACGAAAAGCATGGACTCTATTTTCCATTCAAAAACTAAAGGGGTCTAGGGAGAAACAAACAAATGGTATCTAAATGTTAGACTGCACATCCATTAAATAAGTAAAAACCGTGTACCACAAATAATATAAGACTACAGCTTCCATAAGCATTATATAATAATGATTGTTGTTCAAGTAGATGCTCTTGGAAAGACACAATCTGCATCTTAGATAAAGCACTCAAAATCTTATCTGCACAAAATAAAATAAAAGAAGCAATTGTAAATACAAAATTATCAAATTAAAAAGGTTATGGAGATAAAAGAGCAAAAACACAAAAAAAAAAATGGCTTGATGCCTTTTAGGTAAGGAGCTAGATAGGTTGCTTGAAATACACAGTGGATACCTTTGAACTAGATAGGTTGTTTGTGCTACACAGTGAGCACCTTCGAGCATGTAAGTGAATTATCTTGTTAAGTAGTTGATCAACGTAAATAAAAAATACAACAGGACTATGAGAAGGGTTGGCTCAATGCTTTTTATTGAAGGAAGCAAATACTTTACCTGTGCTGCACAGTAGGCACCATTAAACTGAAAAGGTTGCATGTGTTACACAACTGCAGCTTTGAACTGGATAAGTTGCATGTGCTTCACAGCGGGCACCTTTGAACATTTAAGGGAATTTATGTTGTTTATTCACTCGCAATTAATTACCAATTTCATTCATCTTTCAAAACTCACACCCAAATTTCATATTTCCCAAACCATAACAGCGTTAACAAACAGCATATTCAAAACAATTAACACCTATTTCACCAGAATTTCAATTTTCAGCAACCCTGTCACTTCACAAGCTATGTGGGACCCACAAACACACTAAAATCAATCAAGACAATACCAAACAGCAATAATGATTCCATATTTCTGAAATTCTAAGGTTTTACCACAGTCACGTCACAACAACAGCAACATATTTAATCATAACCAGCACAAAATCATCAAAATGTCTCGACCCCATCATTTCACACTCTAAGTGAGACCCCGCTATCACACTAAAGTGCAAGCAAATACACATCGAACAACAACATCAATAATCATAATAATACCTTTCTAAAATTCTAAAGTTTTAACCATAATCACAAATATATTTATATCCAAATACCTTAAAGACTCTCAGCAGTACCAGGAACCACTTCATGCTCCAGACCCGCATACTCTCCCTCCGTATTCTCCCTAATAACAACAATGTCAACATTCTCCTACAAACCCAAAGCAGAACAACCCCAGAATTAACAAATAAAAAAAAATAAGCAAGGAAAAAAAATCCAAGTGCTAGGCTTGGACGTCACAAAAGAGGGCAAACAAATCTGTAAAACAAATAGAAACAACTACACTGGAAATGAATATATCGTACACATGCCGCTTTAGCATTCAGCCAAATCCAGGGAAAGCAGTCTTGCGAATGCCTTCAAATACATGCATGCATCCCAAGAGTTATTTATGATTTGTGTTGGAGGTGACTTGCTTTCTCTTTTATGATCTGTGTAGTTATTTATTGTTGTAGATTGAATAATGTTTTTTTTTATACATGTGGCATTATCTCTTCCACACACACACACAATGTTCCTTGTCAAATGTGTAATCATTCTATCTATTATTTTCACCACGGAAAATATAAATGGTCTATAATGTATTTTTGGACCCTGGAAACTGCTAAAAAAACACCATCTAGCATGTGGCTGTGAGCAAAGAAAGGAATGATTACCGGGCAGTGCAGATTAAGAAGTCCAGATCCGATGGGCTCGTAAAGGGGACAGAAAGGTTGCTCTTATCCAAAATGGAGGATCCAGATTAGCACACAAATGGCAAACTGTGGCCGGAGAAGGATCATACAACTCAAACTGTACCCTGAAAACAGTCATGAATTAGATGGATTCAACAGGAGCCATAGGACCAAGAGAGGGTCTAGTTGCAGCACTTGCACTGAACGAGGTGGTACAAGAAACAAAAACGTTAACCTGACATGACGTGTATGTCCATGATTACCTGTTTCCTGGAGAATAATAACAAAGAAGATCCTCATAGATTGTTTTCTTTTTGAATGAATCTGCAAAGTCTAGGACGTATTTGTTGCCATATCTGTGCGGACTGAAATTGAGAGAAAGGCAATATGCTCTCTATGAATTATGCTGAATTTGTTGTAAATGATGAGAGTGATGATGTTATAATGTATGTAACATGGAAAATAGGTGTGGAGTAGGGTAGGAGGTGAAATGAAGTTTAAATTGTTTACAATCTCGTAAGCCAAACTGAACAGTTTCATTCCGAGAATTCCAGAGGGGTTTTGAGAAGGAAAATAATAAAATTTGGCATAGAGTCCTTCAAAGAAGTTGCAGGCAACGTTCCCATCTTTCCAACGGGACTGAACTTGCTTGATTTGGATTCCTAGAACACCAGATATGACGTAAAAACCGAGAGGAGGTCGGAGGAGTACCCTACTGGAAAAATTTCATATGTTGCAGTAACATGAGGTTCGGAGAAACATAAGGCTAGAACTGGATTTTCTGCCCTCCAACAAAGTCGTAGCATGGTATCTTAACTTTCAAAAGAGATAAGCCTCAAATAAATCTGAATTACAAAACTTAAGTTGTGAATGAAAACACAAACAGTGCTCATGAAAGGAATAACCAAATTGACTAGTATGACTAACTCCCAGATTAGATAAGGCATATGTCGCAAGTATTTGAATAATATATATGACGAATGCAAATTCCCAATTCGATAACACAAACCAACAGAACCTTTACCCATACTCAGTGAACATTAAAATTAAAATATTCACTAATTAAATACGAAGACTTCAAAGCTAAATCTTTGTTACACCCCCTTTACTGTGCATCTAGGATTCATATTTCAACATTAATACCAAAGATATTTCTGAATTTAACCATGGTCACTTAACTATAATAAATTCAAACAAAATATCACCAGTTTCATTTCCAAAACAAAATAAATGCATGACTGAAATCTGGGCTCCAAGGTTTTTAAAGATAATCTCCTAAACTCTTCATGCTTCAGTCATAATAATCACATTAACAGTAACGCATATTCACTCATAATTAATTACCAATTTCACTCATAATCACAAGTGTATTTATATCCAAATACCTTAAGACTCTCAACAGCACCAGGAACCACTTCATGCTCCAGACCTGCATACTCTCCCTCCGTATTCTCCCTAATAACAACAGTGTCAACATTCTCCTATAAACCCAAAGCAGAACAACCCCAGAATTAACAGATAATAAAAAAAATTAAGCAAGGAAAAAAAATCCAAGTGCTAGGCTTGGACGACATCACAAAAGAGGGCAAACAAATCTGAAAAACATGCCGCTTTAGCATTCAGCAAAATCCAGGGGAAACAGTCTTGTGAATGCCTTCAAATACATGCATGCATCCCAGGAGTTATTTATGATCTGTGCTGGAGTGACTTGCTTTCTCTTTTATGATCTGCGACTAGATAAGAAAGTACTCGAAATGAAAGAAGTGGATTATTTAACGAAAGAACTTCTCTATTTGTCAAGGCTCTTTACAGCATGCATGTAACGAACCTTCAAAAAGAGAAACATCTCTTTCAAAGATGCCTGCAACGATGCAGAGGGAGAGAACTTACAAATTTATTAAGAAATTAAGAAAAAAAGACGTAACACTCAAAAGGGATCAATTCATGCAGTGGAATGATCAGAGAATTTGGTTGGATATATTTTTTGAAGAATTTCTACCCGCAACTATATAGTTCCTCTTAGTAACTTTTCAGAGCTTTCTTGAACTGTTTTTCTGAGAATGATTTTGCATCGAAATCATCTTAATTACTTGTGTGTGTGTGTAACCATTAAAGACATGTACAGTTCAAGAAAGCTGTGGAAAATCACCATGAGACCCATTTCTACAAGCAATACTGCTCATGGAAAATTGATCACCTCGACCTTGATAATATAGAATCATTTGAGTAGCAATAATGCTAGGGGTGAAAAACAATTCAGCACAAACTCCAAAAGCACCAGGCGTAAACAAAAGTGCATATAGAAAATAACTTGTCTAAAATCAAGATTTCAAGATATCAAGATTTCACTGATTATCTAAAAACCTTGTCTAAAATCTATCTCAGCACATTGAAAAATTCTCATCAGAACCTTACAAAAGATAATAATCAAGATCGATATAAAGATACCCAGTGAACTAACCTTGTCTTTATCATCAATGCCATCTCCAGAATTATTCTACACCACGACCACCATCTCCGCCACCTCCACGAGAAAACCAGTATGCCGCGATTACAAATATCACAACCACCACCTATATCTCCCGGCACTAAAAGAACAGCATTGCGGTTTAAACCAATCCGCCTCGCAGTATCACCTCTCTCTCTCTCTCTCTCTCTAATTTTCGTCGATAACATTGATGAATTAGGTTGTTAAATAATAATGAGAGAGCGGGAGAGAGCGTTTTGAAGTGTGAAATCACATATATTATTATTATTATCTAATATACTAAAAGATATGTATAGAATCACTATATATTACAATAATAATGCTCAGTTTTTTATTTAGATTGGATTGGTTTGTTCAGTTCGTTAGTTTATTGATTTTTGTCTAATACTAAAACAATTCAGAGTCAATTACTGTATATTGTGGATAGAATCACTATAAATTACAATAGTGTTGCTCAGTTTTCGGTTTGGGTCGTTCGGTTTACCAATTTACTGATTTTTGTTTATTTTTGCACATTAAAATATGATGAAACGCTTGTAGCTTAGTAGATAGAGTGTTTGTTTTCTAAGCAAAGTCATTGGTTCGAACTCAGTCTACCGTGTGACTTTCTATGCTTTTTTTCAGTTTTTATGTTATAATATGGTGTGTTGATGTGTTTTATTATATCAAACTTTGCATGTATAAATATTATATTTTATTTTATTTTTTCAATTTTTTCATTTGATTGAAATTGATAATACATTTGATTTTCGTTTCGGCCCTTATACTTTTAATTTTTTATTTTAATTTCTTTATTTTTTATATAGTTCTTAAATAGTCCCTATTTTTGTCCATATTTATATATATGTGCCTTTAGTTTTGGTTTTTAATTTTTATTATTTTCTCTTTTGTTGAGATAACATTTTTTTCAAAAATTTTATTCTTAAATTTTTGTTTGTGTTTATGATCATTTGAAAATTGATATTTTTTTTTCCTTTGTTTTTTCTTTTGGTTTCTTTTACTAGTTTTTTTTTTATTTTCACGTCAAATGATTTTTTTTAGCTAATAATTTTTATTTTTTTGTTCTTTTGTTAAAGTTTTTGGGCTTTTTTATTCTTTTGTGAATTTATTTTCCCATTATTCATGCAACAACAACAACAATAATAATAGTTTTAGTTTTAGTTTTTTTTCTTGCTTCATCTTTTATTAATGTTTTCTAGTTTTTTTCTCCTCGAAATAATTTAATAATTTTTATTATTTTAGCAATAATAGTAATTATATTTTTAGATATTAAGCCTTCGATGTTGTTATTGTTATAATAGAGTATATTGATGTGTTTCATTATATCAAACCTCGCATGTATAGATGTTATATTTTATTTTTGGACTAACAAAATCTATTAATTGTTTCAATCCCAACAATTATAAAAAATATTTGCTCGGCTCTAAGCTTATATGTCAAATTCATTGTCCATGCTCTAAGCCTAGATGTTTGTGAGCATGATAAGATATCAAATCCATTGTCCAAAAAAATTAAATTATTTTTTTTTATTTTATCATTCGATATTAAATTAATGGGCAATTGAGCTTCTTAGTTGAGCTCGGTTCACCGATTATAAGTTTGGGAGATTAACTTAAGTTTAGAAGATTTACCTGATTTGCATAATTGTTTTTTTTTTAAGCTCATGTTTTTTCAGTTTTATCCTTGAATATTTATTTAAGTGAAGATTGAGCTTTTTTTACAGGGTTTTTCACTAATTTAAAAAATGACAGGGTTATCTTAAGTTATTTTGTTTGATGTTCTTTTTGGAATTTAGGTTTTATAAAATAAATTTTAAAATAAAATAAATGGATTAAATATAAGCATGAGATGTTTGTTTTATGATAATTTGTTTGGTCTACTCTCTAGACCGTTGCTCTGATGATGTCGCGGTCTCTCTCCATGTCATCATGTAAGCTTTTGCGATGACATGAAGACCATCTTAATGATCTCTTTCTACTCTAGTGATGGGGTCTTTCTTCTTCCCCCGAATAGGATAATAATTTTATTTTTTTATAGTTAGTTATTATCAAGGTTTATTGTTCGTTTTATTTGTTGTCGAGACCTTTATTTAATTATATTATTAAACTAACATATCTTATTGAACATATACCTGAGATTTTAAACCCAAGTTCAAGCTACTACTCGACTATATTATATGTGATGAAATTCATATTTTGAAAAAGAATTCATGCAAGTAATAGAAATAGTTATAAAACAAAGCCCAAACTAGGATGCATCTCACAACCTTGCTCCAATAGCTCTTCTTTCCTGTTCTCACAGTCACATAACCCACTTCATAAGAGTTCCATCCGACAAGAATATGACAAAATATTATAAAGATGCTCAACTCACAGGTACTAGCAGCAGAATTATTGCAAGGGTATAAATAGCAAATGTGCAAAAACAAAAACTATATCACTTGTAAACTCCCCAAAGCAGAATCGATAGCCAATCCAAGCATAAACTACTGACAGAAATCAGAAAAATACACATAAAACAATGTACGTACCACGCGTAGAGAAGCCACAACCCACCCACCTTTTATGAATGCAATGACCATTTAAATTCAATTTGAACTAGGTTTGTGTTCAGCACCTAAATGGCCTCGAATCAAAGCCCTACCTCCTAAAATATGGAATCATCTGTATACAGAACGTAGTTCAGAAGGTTATGAGGTCATCCTTGGAAAGTTGATCCTTCTTTGGTTCTTGCGCGCCTTCAGATGCACTCCCTCCCTTCTTACCAAAGATCATTTCATCAAGATCATCCATCAAATCATCGTTGCTCCCCCCGGGGGTTCCACCTTGTTGACCTGCAGGTTTCCTGATCAAGGCATCTTCTTTGGCATGAATGGGTGAATCAGGCTCAACAGCAACAGGAATCAAAGCAGGTTCAGGTACAGCAGGAACCACTGATGGGGTCTTCAACTCTTCATACTTGGAGAGAACTTTCTGGATCTCGTCATTCACATTCAAACCTTCAAAAAGAAGAGCGTCATTGTCTCATGCTGTCTCAATAATTCTTTGCACAGTCCGTTGTGACTGGCAACACTGCTGGACTAGTGTAGTTGCCAAACCATCCTGCCAGTTGAAACAAAGAATCCCATACTGTGATCTCAAAAAAGAACCAAAAGGCCACATTGTGAAAGACAAAGGACAAGCAAAATTTCCTCCACTGAATGACATCTATGTTCTTTTATTTTATTTAATAGCAATCCCATCAATGTTGGGAAGAATTGGTCTCTTTCCAGCTTCAAATCAATGCAAATCATCTTGACCTAATCGTTCTAAGATATTATAGCTATGCATATCTAAAGAAACCACACCCGATGGCAGATCCTCACAGAGACAAGAGAGGGTTTTTAAACAATGAAAATGAGCCACATAAGAAAATTGAAAATGAAAACTGTTTTCTTAATTTATAAACATTGAAAATTGAAAATACATTTTAATTCTCTAGAAAACTAGAAAACATCAAAATACTTGCTTTCCAAAATAAAAATTAAGGGCCTTATTTGGTTTATCCAATGGTTATTACTTTTATCATTTTCAACCTACACCAACAAAAGACCCTTATTTTCTATTTTATAAAATTTGTATTCAATATATATATGTTTTCTTAAATCTTTTTAGAATAAATAAGAAAACTAGAGTTGGGGGGGGGGGGGGGGGGGGGCATTCTTAACATAAACTTTCAATGGGACCCAGCAACTCAAAATTTATTTGCAATTTGATCTTTGGTTTGAATAGATTTCTTGCCTTCATGTTCTTGGAATGAAAAAGAAGCAGTATTAACTTGCAAGAGTTTATTTCCACTCATTTATATACAAAGATTGGACATAGTAAACAGTCATAATAGAGGGGGTAAAAATCAGAGCTCTTTTGGATGAATAAAAGTCAACAAGTTCACTTGCTTTCTACCATCTCAGCTGCAACAAGCAAATCTACAATGAAAACGGATAACAGCTCAACTATTGTCTAGGAAAATTTACTACCTTCATCCAAAAATGTTCCTGCTATTTCTAGTGTTCATCTAGGCCCCAATCCAAAAAATTTCGTTGCAGTTACTGTTAAAGTAAACTGTTCACTTAGCAGTACAAAATCAACTGCTACCATCTTGCTAAGTTCAGTTACCAATTTGTTTAATAAGAGAAAAATGCAAGGCCACTTTTTAAACACATTTGTAACCCATTATACAAATATAAACTCAATTCCTTTCACAAAGACATGGGATAACAAAAGGGGAATCATATGGTGAAGAGTATGTAAAGGGTGTAGTTTCTGTTTGATTGAGGAAAATAATAATAATAAAAGAAACCTTCTTAACTATCTTTCTTCTTTGATTCATTTCTTCCTCTAACCAACCGCAAACAGGTAAATTCATGGGGTTCTGGATGACACAACATATGCAGAAAGATATGCACACATGTGTTGCTATTTGATTGTTTCACTAAGAATAGAAAGCACAGCATTTCCTACTCTCACTGGTCCAGCACAATGAATACAATGTCTGTCAGATTTACATTCTCATTCTCCATGAGGAAATTTTGATTCGGCACATGGCACCAAAAGAGATATAGCTAACCAAACAATGATTTCCTCCAAGCCAGATTGGAGGAAACTTCCTCCTGCCCATGTGTCAACGTCATTAATTGTGTTTTTAAATGAATCTTTACTCTTACTAACTTTTTTCTTGCTTGATAGATCTTTTTTGCTTCTTTAATACTTTCCTTTTGGTCTATGACATTATTTTTCACACATGTCATCATATAACACCTATGGACATGAGATTTCCTCCAACCTGAGTAGGAAAAAATTATTGTCTTCACCAACCAGAAAAAAAAAAATTGCCCTGGAAACAACCATTTTCACGGCTGACCTTGGACAAAGACATCAATATCTACAGTCAAAGGACCCGAAACTAATCACTTTTATGCTAGAGCTTTAAAAATAATAATCATCAGATAATCAGAACTCATATATGCATGTTGCCATCCCTACCACCAACTCCTAAGACTCCCTAAAACTTATACCAATTCAGTGGCACTGATTTGATGCAAATGAAAAATGTTTTTCAAATATATGCACATACCTTTTCCTTACGATATACATGATGAATCTTGAACCAACATCTGAATAATTTGATAGTTGCATGGCATCGTATAATGGAGTTGAAAAATGGGGTTATATTGAAGGTTTGGTATGAGAAGAGTATAGTAGTATTCTTTTAAGCAGGTTGACTGTTCTTGGGATAGCTTAGGAATGTTCAGTTTTAAGTTGAAATTCTGCCGAATATTTTATTTTTTTCATCCATTTTTTGGATACAAGGGAAGCCACCAAACACTCTTTGATCAATGATTTGGGCAGTTTAACAAGGTTCTGGAAACAATAAAACTTGTTGGCATGCTCATAAAATTGAGTCATGATTGAAGCAAAATCACTATTTACAAGGTCAGAATTTGGAATTGTTAAAATCACTGATAGAATTGCAATGTTAACAGGTCTACATTTTATCAGTTTTTAGTGTCTTATAAATGAATAATGGAATTCATTTTATTTGCCACACTTTGACTTCTTTTAGTGGACTTTAGTCATCAAGGATGACAACAAAATGAGCACTGTTGATTGATTTGACCTGAGGGGTCAATTAAAACAATAATAAATAGATAGGATTCTGATTTTTACCTTTTTTATATTAAAAGTTTATTAAACAATTACTATTTTTAAAAAATAGAAAGGCAAATTTAATGCACGCTCCAAATAAAATAAAATAAAATAAGATTATAATGTGATGCTTTCCACATGAGAATATGAAGGGAAAAAAGGTCATATCTGCATATAACCAAAAATAACAGCAAACATCAGCAAAACCAATTTTGAATTACATAGATAAGAGTGCACTTCTGTGAGGTTTTCTTTTGGGGGGGAGGGTGGAGTTTTGCAGATTGGAAATCCTAGAGTCTTCGGAAAAAAAGGGCCAACTTATAAAGAATGTTCTCCATTTGCAATAAAAAAAAATCTAGAAATTAGAAATGCTTTGTTTTTTCTGACTAACATATTATATTTGGACATAAAAATCTTGTTATCCATTCTCCTTAAAAAAATCCATTAAAACAGCCTTAGTTTTTCACAATTCAACAGGTCCAAATTATGGTTAAACAGGTCAGTTTAATATCTTTGGAATGTTAGTTAGTTTAGCAAATTCAAGTTAAAGTGAAAGAACAAAGAAGTCATACACGTGAACAGCATGAAAAGTTTAGGCATCTCATATTTGAAATAGGATTACAGAGCCAAATTTTTTTCTCTAATCAAAATCAATACATCCACATCAAATTAATTGAAGATCGAGAACTTGTAAGATTAAAAGTACCTGTAATGCATCTTGATGGGGTGAAGAGGACAACACTGTTGTGAGAAGCTCTATGCTGTTTCTTGCCACATCAAATGCTTCCTTTATCTGTTCAGCTGTAAAGCTTTGCAGAGGAATGTCATATTGAATCTGATGTGTAAGACTAGCATCCACTTCTGGTGCCGACACAGAATGAGGTGGGGTGAAGATAGGCACTAAACTATCATTGTCACGACCAGGGAACCGGACACCCCTTGCTTTTAAGCTCTTCACAGGAAAAAAAAGTCAAAATACAATAATGGTTCGAGAAATCATAAATCTGCACTAGTCAAATCCTTGCATGATTTATCTTCTATAGCAACACTGCACAATAAAGCACTTGCATAATTTTCTTACAAGACAATTTGTTTCCCCACAATCAAAGAGCAAGCATGGCCTAGCAGTTGCATACCCAATAGCTTCCTTCAGCAAAGCAAGTTAGAGTCCTTATAACTCCAGTTTATTTAGTATTATATAATGGGGGAGGGCTTTCCCATTGTGTAGCCCAAGGCCCTGCGGGTCTCCTGATGAACCCAAAAAATAAATATGGAAAAACACTTCATTTAACTTCTATGATGTAATTTAGCATATTTACCCACCCCACTTATCAAAGTAATTTTGATAGTATGACTCCCTTTCACTCAAGATTGTATAGGTTAAGAATCACATTTCATCAAGCAGGGAAGGCTTTAGGCTTTAAATTCTAAGAAGGCTGAGAACCAAATACATACCACCATCCAATTTATAGATCCAATAATAGGAGCTAATAGGGGAGAGAGAGAAAAGGATCACATGGCTGAACTTGAGACAGATATTTGCATTGAACTCAGGATAATATTCCGTTGCAAACTAACCAAAAGGCAATTGAAAATAGGATGTTCCTTTTCTTTACCCAGTTTCTTATGGCTAACATTCAAAAAGTGAAATCACTAAGAAACAGAAATAAGGAATACCTTGTACGTTTCTTCATAAACAGGTAAATAACGCAGCTCACTAGTTGACTCACCCCATGCTTCAATGAGCATCAGAGCTTTATTCCTATTATTGACAACAGTCTGAGGATCATCAATCAATTTCACTATTTCATCAAGAACCCTCTCGCCTGCCACCTCTGAGAAAGCTTTCTCACAATTCTTAGCGCATGCTTCAAGCAACAATAAAGCTAAATACTGTACCCTAGCATTTTTTATCATGATCCTCTTCTTTATTCCACGAATCAATTCAACACTACTAACTTTTTCATGATTGATCATATCACAGATTTCAAGATTCATGGCCCAGTCAGGCTCATCAAGCGTCTCAGCTGTGGCATCCTCAACAAGTTTATCTTCTTGGTTAGGACCTTGTAATAGCTCCTTCACCTTGAAGCTCATTGAGCTCATGCCTGCACTCATCTTTCTACCCACCTCGGCACCTCCAATCTTGAGGCGTTCACCAAAAGCGCTGACCTTCTCCATCAAATTGTCACTCATCTTAGCAGCCTTTTTGAAACCCTAAGACCAAATCTTCAAATTGTTGTCCTGAGAAGCCAATAACCAGCATAAATCAGAACAGGATATTAGAGCAAATTATAGAGAAAAGTCAACTCAACTATCTTCCATAGTTGATCAAAATTCAGAATTTCTCGTTCTTCCAACCAAACAAAGATTGAAGACTCGAAAATCCTATTAACCCTCAAAATCCAGTTACTTAAATTGATGATCTGAGCATATTACAGAACCCAAAATTCAAAATTCACAACTAGATCTCCACGAACCCAAAATCCATAATCTCAGAAAGCCAACCTATTGATCCAAAACCCAAAAACCCCGATATCAAAAATAAAGAGAAAAAAAATCTTAAGAAAACCACTGCATGCTGTTTTCTGGATCAATCTTTGTCTTTGTGTGTGAGTTTAAAACCCCCAAAACACTTACAAATTACAAAACTCTCATTTCCTTTTTTTTAAAAAAAAAAAAAACTTCTCTTCTTCTTAGACGTGATCAGATAACATTAACGACAAGAATCTGAAGAAAAAAAACCTACATTATCGTTGACGTTTCAGAAAAATAAAAGGAATAATTACCTTAACAGTTTGTTGTCGTTGTTGTTGTTAAGTCGGAGTCAGTCAAGACTAGACGACGATGATTTTTCCTGGGCGCTGTTCCACTTTCTTATATAATAATGGTGCAGTTATATTTACTTTTCGTTTGTACTTCTCTTCATAAATAAATTATAAATTAGTCCCTTTGCTGTGAAACTGCTTAAATAGTCCTTTTCGTTTTAAAAAGTAATTAATTAGTCGGTATCATCCCTTTCATATCCTTTTCCAATTTATTTATTTCTTTAATAGAAAATAAATAAATATCATGATTAAAACAAATTACAGTTAAGTTAAAAAACTTATTAATTAGTTCTTGAAACTAATAAAATAAATATAAAAATAGAGATTAATTTATCACTTAGTTCTACAATTAGATTTTCTTTCTTCTTTTGGTCTATATGAGAATTTATATGCCATGTTAATTTCTATGGAACTTCATTGACTTGTATTAGGTCGCTTGCTTGTCACACGGGTTCGGGACTTGTCTCCTTCCAAAATAGCTTGACTATAGACCAAACTTTAGGAAGCAACGTCATTTTGAGTTTAGATTTACTCTCGTCTTTTTCTTTTTTTCAAATTAAAGTATGTCATTGTTAGAGCCCTATACAGAGGTAATGAGATTTTCTAACCACACAAAAATGATATAAATTCTTATAATTTTGTTGTTTTGTATTTGTATTGGTCCACACACTTTTAGACCCCGTTTGGGAGTGCATTGCAATCGGTGTTTGTCGAAAATTTGAATTTTTATTTTATTTTAAATAAATATATTTTGGTGTTTTTAGATCATTTTGATGTGCTGATGTCAAAAATGATTTTTAAAAAATAAAAAAAACATCATTTTGATGTATTTCGGCACAAAAAATACTTTGAAAAACTACCGCAATCGCACTCTCAAACAGACACTTAATGTATTAGAAATAATATAAAAGCTCATGATAAGGGAAACAATATATTTTATTGAATTATATGTTATTGGAGTTACTAAATAGCAACCATAACTTTCATTAATAGTATAATAAGCATGACTAAATTCAAAAGGAGAGACTTGTATTCATGGTGCTTTTGGCTTGGGATTTGGCTCATAGTGAGGAAGGGAAGCGGAGAAAGATGTTTACACAAGGAGGGTTCATGGTGATTAATGGAGAAGAGATTCTCACTCCTCTTTTCAGCCGTTGATAATCCCATTGCAACGCTACCTTTTATATTCCCTAGTAAAAAACAATTGGTATAAAACAGTTTGGGTATTCGTTTTTGGCTTCAATTATATAAAATAACTAGACAATGCCCCCGCGCTTGGCCGCGGGCGGCATAATATTTTTTTCAATGTAAAAAATATTAATTGTGTGTATTTTTTTATTATAATATAAATTTAGCTAAACTAATAAATCTGTGCAGAATTCATGCCAAGTGCAAGTTTTCTATAAAATATATGAATTTAAAATGGATATAAATTTATCTGTTTAGTAGTTTCAAATGAAATAACCAGCATAAATTTATCATCATCATTAAAAAAGCAAGAAAACTCGGATATCTGAATTATTAAGTTCACTATATTAAGATTAGTTCATTTTATAATTCAATTTAAATCAAACAAAAATAAAATATAAATTGTGAAAATACCTACAATAATCAAATAAAAAAAATAAGTTTTTAATTTTCTATCAACAAAAAGACGAAAACATAGATTGAAAATTCATCCTAACGTTATTGCCATTATCATTGCTATAAAAGCTAAAATTATTACTAACATTACTGCCAAAACAATTAAAATAATTAAATTGCCATGAAAAATTAAAAACAAAAAGCAAAAGATTTTTATAAAACAACAATAAAAAAATAATAACTAAAATTATCATTATTATTGCATAAATAATAAAATCATAAAAATCATATAATCTAAAGAACAAATAAAGAAACAAAAAACAAAAAAAAAACGACTAAAGGGGAAAATAGAGTAATATTACTTTTAAAATGATCGCCGATATAAATTAAAATTTCAGGAAAATCTTTAAAAAAAAATCAAAAGATTTTTATAAAAAAATAATCACTAAAATTATCATTATTATTGCGCAAATAATAAAATTATAAAAATCATCTAATCCAAAGAACAAATAAAAATAAATTGGTTCGGAGATTAGTCATGGTGTGTCCACGCTAGCCTGGACACCCCGATTATCAAAAAACAGATTTGGTCCGAGGAGTAGTGGTGGTGCACTTGAGCTGGCCCGGAGATCGTGGTTAGAAAAAAAATATATAAGTGAAAAAAAATGTATAAGTGAAAGAAAGAGCTTAAGCTGGCTGAGAGACAATAATTACCAAAAAATGTATAAGCGAAAGAAAATAAAAAAAAAAGTATAAGCGTGAAAGCACTGTAGCAATCCATATTGTTTTTTAAAAAATTCGGCCCAAGAATTAGTCCTGGTGTGCTTAAGCTGGTCGGAGATCCCGGTTATAAAAAAAATGTATAAGTGAATAAAACAAAAGTATAAAAAAAAGAAAAAAATATATACCAGCAGGAAAGCACTTTAGAAAAAAAATGTGGGCCCGGGGATTGTCGTGGTATGCATAAGTTGGCCTAGACACCCTGATTATCAAAAAAATTTGGATATGGAGATTAATTGTGGTACATTTAAGCGAGCTCGGACACCCCGATTATTAAAAAACAAAAAACCAAAAAAATATATAAGTAGAAAAAGAAAAAAACTATAATAAGGAAAAAATACAAAAAAAAAGGCAAAAAAAGAAGAAGCAAAAAATGGAGGAAAAAAAAGAATAATTAGGAAAAACAAAAGGCAAAAAAAAAAAGAAGAAGAAACGAAAAAACAAAAGAGGAGCGTAATCATAAAAATCAAAACAAAAAAAAACAGAAAAAAAAGAGAAAAAAAAAACGTAATCAGAAGAAAAGAAAAAAAAACAAAAGAAAAAAAAACTATTGCAATCCACAGTGCACTGTGTCTGTGTGCACAGTGCGTGGGTGTACAGTGAAACACCCACGCGGTTTATATATATAGTAATTATTATTTTTATAGGGTGTGATTAGGGATATTTTTGGCTTATACAAAGGAGAGAGGAGCCAGTTTTAAAGCCTCCAAAATGATACAAAAAAAATAAAAATGCTTATTATTATCTATAAAGCTAAATGATCTCGCGGAAATACTGTAGCAATTTACTGTAGCTCTAGACTCAAATTCACTGTGGATTTGAATAATACAATAACTATTTACTTAACAGTTTTAAGGACATGTAACATCGCAGGCATGTAATTCAGATGGTAGAACGCTTGCTTTGAATGCGAGAGGTGCAGGGTTCGATACCCTGCATCTCCACTGTTTTAAGAAAGTTTTGGTTTGCTGAATTTTTTTTGGACGCTTTTTGGCCAGCGTGTCTTTTGCTATGTATGTCTTTTAAATGACAAATAAATAATATAAAGAGGGAGTACAGGGTAGTCCCAAAAATATATACTTGGGTTTTTCTAAAAAAAAAAAATTAAGTATTTTAAAAAACCATTAGTTTTTAATTTAAAATTACTACTATTACTATTACCATTACTACAAAAGCTAAAACAAAATAGATTTTTGAACAGTATTTTTACACTGTTCATCTAGACTCAAAAGCATTGTAGATTGGAATAGTGAAATTACTTAATTATATAAGTATTTTTTGTCTACTACAACTGCACAACAAAGTCATTTAGCAGAGTGGTTAAGGCGTGCGTCAGCTAAATATTTCCCTACGAGAGTTCGAATCTCTCAGCCTGCAAAATGATTTTGGATTTTGTTTTTGAACAGTGTTTTACACTTTTCATCTAAAAATAAATATTTTTAATATCAAAATATTGATTTGTTTTAATTTTATACTTCAATTCAAATTGATTATATATTTTAGTTTCATTTCGGTATTCAGTCTTTTAATTTTCATTTTTGTTTTAAATTTTTTAATTTTCTCGGTATCAAAGTTTAAATTTATTTCAATTTTGGCCTTGAAATGAAATTTATTATATATATGTTTTGCATTTTGGCTCTTATACTTTTAATCTTGGATTTTATTTTAATACCTTTATTTTTATATATATATTTCTAAAATGACTCCTATTTTTGTCCATATTTATATGTACATGCTCTTAGTTTTTACTTCTAATTTTTATTATTTCCACTATTTTTAAGTTTGTTTTTTTATTTAATGTTTAAATTCTAATTTGTGTTGGTGATCATTTGAAAATTGATATTTATTATTTTTTCTCTTTGTTTTTTTATTCTTCAAATCAAATAATTTTTTTAAATGTAATAATATTTATTTTTGTTTTGTCAGTTATTTTGTTTTTTAATTATTTTTTCGTTAATATTGTTGGGTGTTGATATTTCTAATTATTATAGATAATATATTCAAAATAATGATAATGATTATTTGTAAGTTTTTTTCTTATAAATATGTGAGACTAATTATATATTTTAATATTTATTTAATAATAGCGCCTTAATATATATATCAAAATAAATCACCTAGGTTTTTTGAAGAAAAAAAATATCACTGTTCTGAAATACTTTTAATATAATAATATGAGAAATAAATCTTATAAAATAAAATAAAAATTAATTTCTTCATCTAACAATAATTACGGTGTCATCGATAGCATTACCAATAATAATTAGAATATTAATTATTTATAATAATATTTACATGATATCTATAATAATTGTGATAATTTAACAGCTATAATAATAACAACGACAATAAGAATCGAAATAATTCATTGATAATATCACATAAACAAAATGGGTGGAAAATTTGGGGCAAAATATATGTAATGAAAAAATATACGAGTGAATTGCCCTTCACTTTGCTGTAACCATAAACAAACTTTTTAACATGCAAAAAAATATTAATGGTCTTAGATTTTTTTTATAATGCTATATATCTGAGCAAAATAATCAGCTTACAAAATTTCAATTCTTACTATAGAAAAATTATTTACAACAACAACAGCAGCAACAACAACAACAACAACAACAATAATAATAATAATAATAATAATAATAATAATAATAATAATTGTGTAGTAGGTTTTGATATATTCATTTTATTATGGAAAATACATTTAAAATAATGATAACAATTATTTTGACTGATTTTTCTCTTAAAAATAATTATATATTTTGATATTTTTTTAATATTAACAACTTAAATATATATATATATATATATAAAAGGAAGTAAGTTTTTTTTAAAATTCTCAAATTAATTTAATCTTAGTGTTCTGAAATATTTCAAATATAATAATATGAAAGAATAAATCTTGGAAAATAAAAAAATGAATGTTTTTTTTTATAAAGATAATGATTATGGCAAAGATAATATTTTTAATAATGATTAGAATATTAATTATATACAATAATTGTTACAATAACAGTTATAATAATTGTGACAATTTAATAATTATGATAATAACAATAAAAATAGTAATCAATATAATTCAGTAATCGATGTTGTTTTGGTTAAAAATTGATTTCTGCAACTTTTTTATGTATGATATTTCAGATCTAATATTACATGAATAAAAAATATACGAAGCCACACATAAACAAAAAAGGTAATTTTTTTTGTCAAATTATCTACAAATAAAAAAAAAGTCACTTGCCCTGCGCTTCGCCACAGATAAAACCAAATTTTTTATCATGTTAAGAAAATGTTAACGGTACAATATTTGTATTTAATATTGCTATACATCTTAATGAAATAATCAATCTACAGAACTTTCAAAAGAATATATTGTCACTGATAATTAGAATATTATTTATTTGCAATAATATTCATAATAGCAGTGATAATAATTGTGACAATTTAGCAATCATAATGGGAATAATAATCAAAATAATTCATTGGTTGATGTTATTTCTGTGAAAAATTAACTTCTGCAACTTTTTTTTATATATGATATTTTAGATTTAATATCACGTAAAAAATATATATGAAGCCATACATAGACAAGACAAGTAGAAAAATTATGCCAAATTATCTACAATAAACAAAATACCTTGCGTTTCGCCGCAGCCAACACCACATTTTATAAGATGTAACAAAATTGTTAATGATCCTATATTTTTTTTATAATGTTATACATCTGAGCTAAATAATCAACTTAAAAAATTTAAGATTATGTATTATTTTACCATATATAAGACATTTAGAATAATAATAATTATTATTTTTACGACTTTTTCCTTGAAAATAGGTAAGACTAATTATATATATTTCATTGCATCATGAAAATTGATTTCAGTTTTTTCATCTCCTACCTCCATGGACAAGGTATCCTTACCACAATCAATCTTTGTGTTGGCGGTTTTCAAGAATGGTCTACCAAACAATATAGGAGTGCTGGTTGATGAATCACAAGAATCATGTTCCATATCAAGAATATAAAAATCACATGGAATAACCAAACTATTAATTTTGACTAGGACATCTTCTATCACACCAAGTGGGTAAACAAAACTACGATCCGCAAGTTGTATTACAATGCTAGTTTTATTCAAAGGCTCAAGACTAAGAGAATCATAAACATGTTTGGGCATAACACTAATGGATGCACCTAAATCGCATAAAGCTCTTTTAAAACTAGCATTACCAATAACACATGGGATAGTAAACGCACCTGGATCTTTTTGTTTCAAAGGCAGATTCTTTTGAACAACGACAGATACAACTTCACCCATACTTACCGTTTCATGACCTTTCAGTTTGAAAGCTCTTTTGGTAGTACACAACTCCTTCAAGAATTTTGCATACTTGGAAATTTGCTTGATAGCATCAAGCAAAGGAATGTTCAGTTCCACTTTCTTGAAAACCTCTAAGATCTCTTTTTCTTTGTCTTCTTTCTTTGACCTAGAAGAACTCACAGGAAAGGGTGGATTTGTTTTAAAACTAGAATTAATTGAGTGAAAAGTTACCTTTGGAGTGATGGTCTTTGTTTCAGTTTGTGGAGGAGGAGGATGTTCTTTCTTTGTACTCAATTTAGTTTCTATCTCTTCTTCCTCCATCTCAATTTGTTTCGACTTTTTCTCTTCAAGTTCTTTCCCACTTCGCAGCATGATAGCACTAACATTCTCTTTTGGATTCAATGCTTGGGAGGGCAACTTTCCATTTATTTGTGCTTCCAATTTCCCTACACTTGAAGCTACTTGCCCCATTTGCTTCTCCAAATTGTGAATACTTGACCTTGTTTCCTGTTGAAACGACATCACATTTTGCTACAAGGTCACAGTGTTAGAAGCCAAAGTTTTCATCATCTCACGAAGATCATCACTGGATGATGTCCCCATAACATTGGAGTTGGTGAATGGAGCGGGTTGTCTTGCTTGATAATTTTGTTGAGACTGTGGTTGAAATCCATGGGAATGGAACTGTCTCCCTTGATTGCCTTGTTGAAGTGGGTTCCCGTAGCGGAGTTAGGATGATCTCTCCATCCAGGATTGTACGTGTTAGAAAAAGGATCATACTTACGCTGGGGCTGTCCGTTGAATGCTCCATCAATTACATGAGCTTGTTCAATGTAATCTTCTTGCATTGTTGGGCACATATCCGTAGCATGTCCTTGTAAGGAGCATATGCTACAAACTTTCACCTGCTGTACATTTCCACAAGCCAAAGAACGCACAAGAGAAGTAAGATCATTAACTTTATTTTCAAGGTTAGAAATACTTACCTCATTTACTCGTTTGTTGGAGAAGTCTCCACGGGTGCCAAACTGTTTCGAGTTGGTTGCCATGTTTGAGATTAATTGGCGTGCAGCACCGGGTGTCTTATCTACCAATGCCCCTCCACTTGCAGCATCAATGATACTACGGTCAGTAGGCATCAATCCTTCATAGAAGTATTGAATGAGCAGCTGATCAGGTATTTGATGATGAGGGCATTGAATGCACAATAGCTCAAATCTTTCCCAATACTCAGCGAGTGTTTCTCCATGAGATTGTCGAATCCCACATATGTCTTTTCTTATGTTGGCAACTCGAGATGCTGAGAAATATTTTTCAAGGAAGATCTTCTTCATGCCATTCCAGGTGTTAATGGAACCTAGGAGAATAGAAAAAAGCCATGCCTTCGCTGCCCCTTTTAAAGAGAAAGGAAAAGCTTTCAACTTAACTTGTTTCTCTTCAACTCCATTCGGTTTCATTCCAACACAAACCATGTGGAACTCCTTGAGATGAGTGTGAGGATCTTCTCCTACAAGACCATTGAATGTTGGCAGCAAATGTATAAAACCAGATTTGAGTTCAAAGTTCACATTACTGTCTATGTTTATGCACAATGGTTGGTTTTCCATGTTAGGAGCAGCAAGCTCCTTGAGTGTTTGTTGTCGTGCACCAGCCATGATGTTGACGCGAGCTTCCTTTCGTAACCTGCGTAAAGTGTTTTCTATTTCAAGATCAACCTGCACTTGATGACTTTGATTAGCAGAACGGGTTACAGGCATAAATCGCAAAGAAAACTCAAAAGAAACCAAGCACACAAGAGATTGAAAACAATGTAAATTGTACGAAAATTTTACGGTAGAAAACTAAAACTACCTAAAAACACTAGAACAAAACGGAATTTGGCCTCAGTAGAGTGGGGCTAGTGATTTATCACTAGTCTTGCTCAGAACGTCCTTTTCCTTCAGGTAACAAAAGATCGATACCTAATTACCAAAAACTCTGTTTTGAACAGTACCGTGCCGCAAGTGAACAGTACCGTCGCAAGCAAAAATTCTGTTTTTTTTTTTTTGAATCACAGAAAATAAAAATAACAGTACAAACACAACAATCAACTAAAATTACTTCCCCGGCAACGGCGCCAAAATTTGTTGCGATGTCGCGGTCGCACAAATTAATTACCCTAGCTTAAAACACACAAGATAGTATAGAGCAAGCAAGGGGTCGATCCCACGAGGAAGTTTCAAGTTAGATTTTTATGTTGTACGTTATGTGATTGGGGGGATTTGGTTTGTGATTATCTAAACTATGGCAGCAATTAAACTAGCAAACAAAATCAAAGAAAACCGAAACTTATCAAGAAAACAAACCTTGGTCACAAGCATACATCCACCTACGGAAATTAGAACCGATCCTTGAAACTAAAAATGCAGTTCATGTTCTGAAATTTTATCTTTTCTTAACGTGATTAATTAACGGATCCGCCGTATAACTAATCCTAACCAACAAACAATCAAAGTGTCCGCACTAATGATTCAATTTAATGGCAGCTTTAAGAACTAGATAATTTCATCAAGATTAACATACAAGTTGTCCGCAACTTGTGTCAATTTATTCAAATGTTCTCCCTAAGTTCAATAATGTAGTTCCGCCACAATTATCAAGCTTAGATGCTTCACAAGTTCATATATCACAACTCCGGTTTTGATATTAAACTTAGCAATAGATTGTTCACAACAATAACTTAGAGTCCGCTCTAGCAATCATCAACAACAATCATAGAAAATATGCATAGGAAAACAATCATACTCATTCATAACATAAACTGAAAATAGAAGGAAGAATAAATCTCACGGTTCTTGAAATCCGAAGGTTTTTGTGTCCTTGCAACCAAGCAAAAGAGTCTAGCCTTGCATGTTTATTGAACAACTAAATAAAAAGATGGAAGAACACATGATTTAGGGTTTGGAGGAGGAAGATTTTGTGTTTTCTTTTGTGCTGGCCTCCACTTCCTTGCTCCTCTTCTCCTTTATATATGCTTAGAAACCCTAGTGTCTATTTTACAAAATAGTCCTTCCTTGAGTTGACAGAATTTAGTTGTCCCTTGTAAAATTCATATCTCCTTCATAGAACATCGTTTTGAGCTGAAATTTGGAGCGTTTATAGGCCTTTGAGTCCTGAATCCACTAAAATTGAGTTGGCATTAATCGGACTTTTATAGCTCGAGATATTGAAGTTGTAATGGACAAAGGTCGATATCGGCAGATTGCAAGATTTGACTTTGAAGGCTGCGATTTCCATGATCTTCCTTATTTTATTTCTTTTCCATAGCTTTTCATAAATTTATGGATGTTAGCTTTTGAATGTCACTGGAATCACTTCATTTCTATCTCTAGAGCTTCCACTCTGCACAAAACACCCACTGAAGGTCAAATCTGTCAATCATCTCCAATTACCTCCTTTTTGCATCTTTCATCCAAAAATGCCTTCAAAATATAAAACAAAGAATATCAAGGCATTTTATACATAAAACATATGCAAAACACTATGTAAATATGGATGAAATTATCAAATAATATGGTCGCATCAACACCCTCTTCTACATCACTTCTTCCGTAAATGACGAAACGCATCGTCTGGGTGAGTTTCGCGTCATTCCGACTTCGACGACCTGGTTGCTGAAATTCAGCTGCCTTTGGATTTCGGGTGATCCCTCTTGAGCATGTAGGATTCTGCAACCTGTCCTACATCACTTCTTCCGTAAACGACGGAACTCATCCACTAGGTGAGTTTCGTGTCATTCCGACTTCGACGACCCCGTTGCTGAAATTCAGCTGCGTTTGAATTTCGGGTGATCCCTCTTGAGCATGTAGGATTCCGCAACCTGTTCTACATCACTTCTTCCGTAAACGAGTAGACGAATCCATTGGGTGAGTTTCGTGTCATTCCGACTTCGACGACGCGGTTGCTGAAATTCAGGTGATCCCTCTTGAGCATGTAGGATTCCGCAACTTGTTCTACATCACTTCTTCCATAAACGAGTAGACGAATCCACAGGGTGAGTTTCGTGTCATTCCGACTTTGACGACCCGGTTGCTGAAATTCAGGTGATCCCTCTTGAGCATGTAGGATTCCGCAACCTGTTCTACATCACTTCTTCCGTAAACGACGAAACGCATCCACTAGGTGAGTTTCGCGTCCAACCGACTTCGACGACCTTGTTGCTGAAATTCAGCTGCCTTTGCATTTCGGGTGATCCCTCTTGAGCATGTAGGATTCCGCAACCTGTTCTACATCACTCCTTCCATAAATGAAAAAAAGCGTCGACTGGGTGAGTTTCGCGTCATTCCGACTTCGGCGACCCGGTTGCGGAAATTCAGCTGCCTTTGCATTTCGGATGATCCCTCTTGAGCATGTAGGATTCCGCAACCTGTTCTACATCACTTCTTCCGTAAACGGCGAAACGCATTGTCTGGGTGAGGTTCGCGTCATTCCGCCTTCGAAGACCCGGTTGCTGAAATTCAGCTGCCTTTGAATTTCGGGTGATCCCTCTTGAGTATGTAGGATTCCGCAACCTGTCCTACGTCACTTCTTCCGTAAACGACGAAAGTCATCCACTAGGTGAGTTTCGTGTCATTCCGACTTCGACGACGCGGTTGCTGAAATTCAGGTGATCCCTCTTGAGCATGTAGGATTCCGCAACCTGTTCTACATCACTTCTTCCGTAAACGAGTAGACGAATCCACAGGGTGAGTTTCGTGTCATTCCGACTTCGATGACCCGGTTGCTGAAATTTAGGTGATCCCTCTTGAGCATGTAGGATTCCGCAACCTGTTCTACATCACTTCTTCCGTAAACGACAAAACGCATAGACTGGGTGAGTTTCGCGTCATTCCGACTTCGACGACCCGCTTTCCGACATTCAGCTGCCTTTGAATTTCGGGTGATCCCTATTGAGCATGTAGGATTCCGCAACCTGTTCTACATCACTTCTTCCATAAACGAGTAGACGAATCCACAGGGTGAGTTTCGTGTCATTCCGACTTCGACGACCCGGTTGCTGAAATTCAGGTGATCCCTCTTGAGCATGTAGGATTCCGCAACCTGTTCTACATCACTTCTTCCGTAAACGAGTAGACGAATCCACAGGGTGAGTTTCGTGTCATTCCGACTTCGATGATCCGGTTGCTGAAATTCAGGTGATCCCTCTTGAGCATGTAGGATTCCGCAACCTGTTCTACATCACTTCTTCCGTAAACGACAAAACGCATAGACTGGGTGAGTTTCGCGTCATTCCGACTTCGACGACCCGCTTTCCGACATTCAGCTGCCTTTGAATTTCGGGTGATCCCTCTTGAGCATGTAGGATTCCGCAACCTGTTCTACATCACTTCTTCCATAAACGAGTAGACGAATCCACAGGGTGAGTTTCGTGTCATTCCGACTTCGACGACCCGGTTGCTGAAATTCAGGTGATCCCTCTTGAGCATGTAGGATTCCGCAACCTGTTCTACATCACTTCTACCGTAAACGACGAAACGCATAGACTGGGTGAGTTTCGCGTCATTCCGACTTCGACGACCCGGTTGCCGAAATTCAGCTGCCGTTGAATTTCGGGTGATCCCTCTTGATCATGTAGGATTCTGCAACCTGTTCTACATCACTTTTTCTGTAAACGACGAAACGCATCCACTGGGTGAGTTTCGCGTCATTCCGACTTCGACGAGTTCGTAGCCGCAATTCAACTGCCTTTGAATTTCGGGGTGATCCTTCTTGAGCATGTAGGATTCCGCAACCTGTTCTACATCACTTTTTTAGTAAACATCGAAACGCATAGACTGGATGAGTTTCGCGTCATTCCTACTTACACGACCCGGTTGCCGAAATTCAGCTGCGTTTGAATTTCGCGTGATCCCTCTTGAGCATGTAGGATTCCGCAACCTGTCCTACATCACTTCTTCTGTAAACGACGAAACGCATCGTCTGGGTGTCTTTCGCGTCCATCCGACTTCGACGAACCGGTTGCGGAAATTCAGGTGCCTTTGAATTACGGGTGATCCCTCTTGATCATGTAGGATTCCGCAACCTCTTCTACATCACTTCTTCCGTAAACGACAAAACGCATCCACTGGGTGAGTTTCGCGTCATTCCGACTTCGACAACCCGGTTGCTGAAATTCAGGTGCCTTTGAATTTCGGGTGATCCGTCTTGAGCATGTAGGATTCCGCAACCTGTCCTACATCACTTCTTCCGGAAACGACGAAACGCTTCCACTAGGTGAGTTTCGCGCCATCCGACTTCGACGACCCTATTGCCGAAATTCAGCTGCCTTTGAATTTCGGGTGATCCCTCCTGAGCATGTAGGATTCCGCAACCTGTTCTACATCACTCCTTCCGTAAACGAAAAAAAGCATTGACTGGGTGAGTTTCGCATCATTCCGACTTCGGCGACCCGGTTGCTGAAATTCAGCTGCCTTTGCATTTCGGGTGTCCCTCTTGAGCATGTAGGATTCCGCAACCTGTTCTACATCAGTTCTTTCGTAAACGACGAAACGCATAGACTGGGTGAGTTTCTTGTCATTCCGACTTCGGCGACCCGGTTGCTGAAATTCAGCTGCCTTTGAATTTCGGGTGATCCCTCATGAGCATGTACGATTCCGCAACCTCTTCTACATAACTTCTTCCGTAAATGAAGAAACGCGTCCACTGGGTGAGTTGCGCGTCATTCCGACTTTGACGACCCGCTTGCTGAAATTCAGCTGCCTTTGAATTTCGGATGATCCCTCTGGAGCATGTACAATCCCACAACCTATTCTACATCACTTCTTCCGTAAACGACGAAACGCATCGACTGGGTGAGTTTCGCGTCATTCCGACTTCGATACTCGCTTTCCGACATTCAGCTGCCTTTGAATTTCGGGTGATCCCTCTTGAGCATGTAGGATTCCGCAACCTCTTCTACGTCACTTCTTCCGTAAACGACGAAACGCATAGACTAGGTGAGTTTTGCGTCATTCCGACTTCGACGACCCCGTTGCTGAAATTCAGGTGCCTTTGAATTTCGGGTGATCCCTCTTGAGCATGTAGGATTCCGCAACCTGTTCTCCATCACTTCTTCTGTAAATAAAAAACGCATCGTCTGGGTGTGTTTCGCGTCCATCTAACTTTGACGAACTGGTTGCGGAATTTCAGCTACCTTTGAATTTCGGGTGATCCCTCTTGATCATGTAGGATTCCGCAACATCTTCTACATCACTTCTTCCGTAAACGACGAAATGAATCTACTGGGTGAGTTTCGTGTCATTCTGACTTCGACAACCCGGTTGCTGAAATTGAGGTGCCTTTGAATTTCGGGTGATCCGTCTTGAGCATGTTGGATTGCGCAACCTGTTCTACATCACTTCTTCCGTAAACGGCGAAACACATAGACTTGGTGAGTTTCGCGTCATTCCGACTTCGACGACCCGGTTGCCGAAATTCAGCTGCCTTTGGATTTCGAGTGATCCCTCTTGAGCATGTAGGATTCCGCAACCTGTCCTACATCACTTATTCCGTAAACGACGAAATGAATCTACTGGGTGAGTTTCGCGTCATTCTGACTTCGACAACCCGGTTGCTGAAATTGAGGTGCCTTTGAATTTCGGGTGATCCGTCTTGAGCATGTTGGATTCCGCAACATCTTCTACAACACTTCTTCCGTAAACGATGAAATGAATCTACTGGGTGAGTTTCGCGTCATTCTGACTTCGACAACCCGGTTGCTGAAATTGAGGTGCCTTTGAATTTCGGGTGATCCGTCTTGAGCATGTTGGATTGCGCAACCTGTTCTACATCACTTCTTCCGTAAACGGCGAAACACATAGACTTGGTGAGTTTCGCGTCATTCTGAACTTCGACGACCCGGTTGCCGAAATTTAGCTACCTTTGGATTTCGAGTGATCCGTCTTGAGCATGTAGGATTCCGCAACCTGTTCTACATCAGTTCTTCCGTAAACGACGAAACGCATAGACTGGGTGAGTTTCGCGTCCTTCCGTCTTCGACGAACCGGTTGCTGAAATTCAGGTGCCTTTGAATTTCGGGTGATCCCTCTTGATCATGTAGGATTCCGCAACCTGTTCTACATCAGTTCTTCCGTAAACGACGAAACGCATAGACTGGGTGAGTTTCGCGTCGTTCCGACTTCGACGACCCGCTTTCTGACATTCAGTTGCCTTTGAATTTCGGGTGATCCCTCTCGAGCATGTAGGATTCCGCAACCTCTTCTACATCACTTCTTCTGTAAACAAGAAACGCATCCACTAGGTGAGTTTCGCGTCATTCCGGCTTCGACGACCCGCTTTCCGACATTCAGTTGCCTTTGAATTTCGGGTGATCCCTCTGGAGCATGTACGATTCCACAACCTATTCTATATCACTTATTCCGTAAACGACGAAACATATCGACTGGGTGAGTTTCGCGTCATTCCGACTTCGACGACCCGGTTGCCGAAATTCTTGTGATCCCTCTTGAGCATGTAGGATTCCGCAACCTGTTCTACATCAGTTTTTCCGTAAACGACGAAACGCATAGACTAGGTGAGTTTCGCGTCATTCCGACTTCGACGACCCGCTTTCCGACATTCAGCTGCCTTTGAATTTCGGGTGATCCCTCTAGAGCATGTACGATTCCGCAACCTCTTCTACATCACTTCTTCCGTAAATGAACAAACGCATCCACTGGGTGAGTTTCGCGTCATTCCGACTTCGACGACCCGCTTTCCGATATTCAGCCGCCTTTGAATTTCGGGTGATCCCTCTTGAGTCTGTAGGATTCCGCAACCTCTGCTAGATCACTTCTTCCGTAAACAATGAAACGCATAGATTTGGTGAGTTTCGCGTCATTCCGACTTCGCCGACCTGCTTTCCGACATTCAGCTGCCTTTGGATTTCGGGTGATCCCTCTTGATCATGTAGGATTCCGCAACCTGTCCTACATGTCTTCTTCCGTAAACGACGAAACGCATCGTCTGGGTGTGTTTCGCGTCCATCCGACTTCGACGAACCGGTTGCTGAAATTCAGGTGCCTTTGAATTTCGGGTGATCCCTCTTGAGCATGTAGGATTCCGCAACCTGTGCTACATCACTTCTTCCGTAAACGACGAAACGCATAGACTGGGTGAGTTTCGCGTCCTTCCGTCTTCGATGACCCGGTTGCCGAAATTCAGGTGCCTTTGAATTTCGGGTGATCCCTCTTGATCATGTAGGATTCCGCAACCTGTTCTACATCACTTCTTCCGTAAACGAGGAAACGCATAGACTGGGTGAGTTTCGCGTCGTTCCGACTTCGACGACCCGCTTTCTGACATTCAGTTGCCTTTGAATTTCGGGTGATCCCTTTCGAGCATGTAGGATTCTGCAACCTGTTCTACATCACTTCTTCCGTAAACGACGAAACGCATACACTGGGTGAGTTTCGCGTCCTTCCGAACTTCGACGACCTCGTTGCCAAAATTCAGCTGCCTTTGAATTTCGGGTGATCCCTCTTGAGCATGTAGGATTCCGCATCCTGTTCTACATCACTCCTTCCGTAAACCAAAAAAAGAATCGACTGGGTGAGTTTCGCGTCATTCCGACTTCGACGACCCGGTTGCCGAAATTCAGCTGCCTTTGGATTTCGGGTGATCCCTATGTAGCATATAAGATTCTGCAACCTGTTCTACATCACTTCTTCTGTAAAGGACGAACGCATCGTCTGGTGTCTTTCGCGTCCATCCGACTTGGACGAACCGGTTGCTGAAATTCAGGTGCCTTTCAATTTCGGGTGATCCCTCTTGATCATGTAGGATTCCGCAACCTATTCTACATCAGTTCTTCCGTAAACGACGAAACGCATAGACTGGGTGAGTTTCGCGTCATTCCGACTTCGACGACCCGCTTTCTGACATTCAGTTGCCTTTGAATTTCGGGTGATCCCTCTCGAGCATGTAGGATTCCGCAACCTATTCTACATCACTTCTTCTGTAAACAAGAAACGCATCCACTAGGTGAGTTTCGCGTCATTCCGGCTTCGACGACCCGCTTTCCGACATTCAGTTGCCTTTGCATTTCGGGTGATCCCTCTTGACCATATAGGATTCCGCAACCTTTTCTACATCACTTTTTCCGTTAACATCGAAACGCAGAGACTGGATGAGTTTCGCGTCATTCCTACTTACACGACCCGGTTGCTGAAATTCAGCTACCTATGAATTTCGGGTGATCCCTCTTGAGCATGTAGGATTCCGCAACTTCTTCTGTAAACGACGAAACGCATTGTCTGGGTGTCTTTCGCGTCCATCCGACTTCGACAAACCGGTTGCTCAAATTCAGGTGCCTGTGAATTTCGGGTGATCCCTCTTGAGCATGTAGGATTCCGCAACCTGTCCTACATCACTTCTTCCGTAAACGACGAAACGCATAGACTGGGTGAGTTTCGCGTCATTCCGACTTCGACGACCCGGTTGCCGAAATTCAGCTGCCTTTGGATTTCGAGTGATCCCTCTTGAGCATGTAGGATTCCGCAACCTGTCCTACATCACTTATTCCGTAAACGAAGAAACTCTCCACTAGGTGAGTTTCGTGTCATTACGACCTTGACGACCCGGTTGCCGAAATTCAGCTGCCGTTGGCTTTTGGGTGATCCCTCTTGAGCATTTAGGATTCCGCAACCTGTTCTACATCACTTCTTCCATAAACGACTAAACGAATCCACTGGGTGAGTTTCGCGTCATTCCGACTTCGACGACCCGGTTGCCGAAATTCTTGTGATCCCTCTTGAGCATGTAGGATTCCGCAACCTGTTCTACATCACTTCTACCGTAAACGACGAAACGCATAGACTGGGTGAGTTTCGCGTCATTCCGACTTCGACGACCCGGTTGCCGAAATTCAGCTGCCATTGAATTTCGGGTGATCCCTCTTGATCATACAGGATTCCGCAACCTGCCCTACATCACTTCTTCCGTAAACGACGAAACGCATCCACTGGGTGACTTTCGCGTCATACCGCCTTCGATGACCCGGTTGCCGAAATTCAGCTACCTGTGGATTTCGAGTGATCCGTCTTGAACATGTAGGATTCCGCAACCTGTTCTACATCACTTTTTCCGTAAACATCGAAACGAATCCACTGGGTGAGTTTCGCGTCATTCTGACTTCGACAACCCGGTTGCTGAAATTGAGGTGCCTTTGAATTTCGGGTGATCCGTCTTGAGCATCTAGGATTCCGCAACCTGTTCTACATCACTTCTTTCGTAAACGACGAAACGCATGCACTAGGTGAGTTTCGTGTCATTCCGACTTCGACGACCCCGTTGCGGAAATTCAGGTGCCTTTGAATTTCGGGTGATCCCTCTTGAGCATGTAGGATTCCGCAACCCGTTCTCCATCACTTCTTTTGTAAACGACGAAACGCATCGTCTGGGTGTGTTTCGCGTCCATCCGACTTCGACGAACCGGTTGCTGAAATTCAGGTGCCTTTGAATTTCGGGTGATCCCTCTTGAGCAAGTAGGATTCCGCACCCTGTTCTACATCACTTCTTTAGTAAACGACGAAATGCATCCACTAGGTGAGTTTCGTGTCATTCCGACTTCGACGACCCCGTTGCTGAAATTCAGCTGCCTTTGAATTTCGGGTGATCCCTCTTGAGCATGTAGGATTCCGCAACCTGCCCTACATCACTTCTTCCGTAAACGACGAAACGCATAGACTTTTGGAGTTTCGCGTCATTCCGCCTTCGATGACCCGGTTGCCGAAATTCAGCTACCTTTGGATTTCGAGTGATCCGTCTTGAGCATGTAGGATTCCGCAACCTGTTCTCCATCAGTTCTTCTGTAAACGACGAAACGCATTGTCTGGGTGTCTTTCGCGTCCATCCGACTTCGACGAACCGGTTGCTCAAATTCAGGTGCCTATGAATTTCGGGTGATCCCTCTTGAGCATGTAGGATTCCGCAACCTGTTCTACATCACTTCTTTCGTAAACGACGAAACGCATAGACTTGGTGAGTTTCGCGTCATTCCGACTTCGACGACCCCGTTGCTGAAATTCAGCTGCCTTTGAATTTCGGGTGATCCCTCTTGAGCATGTAGGATTCCGCAACCTGTTCTACATCACTTCTTCCGAAAACGATGAAACGCATAGACTGGGTGACTTTCGCGTCATTCCGACTTCGACAACATGGTGTTGAAATTGAGGTGCCTTTGAATTTCGGGTGATCTGTCTTCAGCATGTAGGATTCCGCAACCAGTTCTACATCACTTCTTCCGTAAACGACGAAACACGTCGTCTGGGTGTCTTTCGCGTCCATCCGACTTCGACGAACTGGTTGCTGAAATTCAGGTGCCTTTGAATTTCGGGTGATCCGTCTTGAGCATGTAGGATTCCGCAACCTGTTCTCCATCACTTCTTTTGTAAACGACGAAACGCATCGTCTGGGTGTGTTTCGCTTCCATCCGACTTCGACGAACTGGTTGCGGAAATTCAGCTACCTTTGAATTTCGGGTCATCCGTCTTGAGCATGTAGGATTCCGCAACCTGTCCTACATCACTTCTTCCGTAAACGACGAAACGCATCGTCTGGGTGAGTTTCGCGTCATTCCGCCTTCGAAGACCCGGTTGCCGAAATTCAGCTGTCTTGGAATATCGGGTGATCACTCTTGATCATGTAGGATTCCGCAACCTGTTCTACATCACTTCTTCCCTAAACGACGATACGCATCCACTAGGTGAGTTTCGTGTCATTCCAAACTTCGACGACCCGGTTGCCGAAATTCAGCTCCCTTTGGATTTCGAGTGATCCCTCTTGAGCATGTAGGATTCCGCAACCTGTCCTGCATCACTTCTTCCGTAAACGACGAAACGCGTCGTCTGGGTGTCTTTCGCGTCCATCCCACTTCGACGAAGTTGTTGCTGAAATTCAGGTGCCTTTGAATTTCGGGTGATCCGTTTTGAGCATGTAGGTTTCCGCAACCTGTTCTACATCACTTCTTCCGTAAACGACGAAACGCATAGACTTGGTGAGTTTCGCGTCATTCCGACTTCGACGACCCCGTTGCTGAAATTCAGCTGCCTTTAAATTTCGGGTGATCCCTCTTGAGCATGTAGGATTCCGCAACCTGTCCTACATCACTTCTTCCGTAAATGACGAAACGCATCGTCTGGGTGAGTTTCGCGTCATTCCGCCTTCGAAGACCCGGTTCCCGAAATTCAGCTGCCTTGGAATATCGGGTGATCCCTCTTGATCATGTAGGATTCCGCAACCTCTTCTACATCACTTCTTCCGTAAACGACCAAACGAATCCACTGGGTGAGTTTCGCGTCATTCCGACTTCGACAACCCGGTTGCTGAAATTGAGGTGCCTTTGAATTTCGGGTGAACCGTCTTGAGCATGTAGGATTCCGCAACCTGTTCTACATCACTTCTTCCATAAACGACGATACGCATCCACTAGGTGAGTTTCGTGTCATTCCGAACTTCGACGACCCGGTTGCCGAAATTCAGCTCCCTTTGGATTTCGAGTGATCCCTCTTGAGCATGTAGGATTCCGCAACCTGTCCTACATCACTTCTTCCGTAAACGACGAAACGCATAGACTTGGTGAGTTTCGTGTCATTCCGACTTCGACGACCCCGTTGCTAAAATTCAGCTGCCTTTGAATTTCGGGTGATCCCTCTTGAGCATGTAGGATTCCGCAACCTTTTCTCCATCTCTTATTCTGTAAACGACGAAACGCATCGTCTGGGTATGTTTCGCGTCCATCTGACTTCGACGAACCGGTTGCTGAAATTCAGGTGCCTTTCAATTTCGGGTGATCCCTCTTGAGCATGTAGGATTCCGCAACCTGTTCTACATCACTTCTTCCGTAAACGACGAAACGCATAGACTTGGTGAGTTTCGCGTCATTCCGCACTTCGACGACCCGGTTGCTGAAATTCAGTTACCTTTGGATTGCGAGTGATCCCTCTTGAGCATGTAGGATTCCGCAACCTGTCCTACATCACTTTTTCCGTAAACGACGATACGCATCCACTAGGTGAGTTTCGTGTCATTCCGACTTCGACGACCCCATTGCTGAAATTCCGCTACCTTTGAATTTCGGGTGATCCGTCTTGAGCATGTGGGATTCCACAACCTGTTCTACATCACTTCTTCCGTAAACGACGAAACGCATAGACTTTTGGAGTTTCGCGTCATTCCGACTTCAACAACCCGGTTGCTGAAATTGAGGTGCCTTTGAATTTCGGGTGATCCGTCTTGAGCATGTAGGATTCCGCAACCTGTTCTACATCACTTTTTCCGTAAACGACGATACGCATCCACTAGGTGAGTTTCGTGTCATTCCGATTCGACGACCCCGTTGCTGAAATTCAGCTGGGTTTGAATTTCGGGTGATCACTCTTGAGCATGTTGGATTCCGCAACCTGTTCTACATCACTTCTTCCGTAAACGACGAAACGCATAGACTTTTGGAGTTTCGCGTCATTCCGACTTCAACAACCTGGTTGCTGAAATTGAGGTGCCTTTGAATTTCGGGTGATCCTTCTTGAGCATGTAGGATTCCGCAACCTGTTCTACATCACTTTTTCCATAAACGACGATGCGCATCCACTACGTGAGTTTCGTGTCATTCCGACTTCAACGACCCCGTTGCTGAAATTCAGCTGCCTTTGAATTTCAGGTGATCCCTCTTGAGCATGTAGGATTCCGCAACCTGTTCTACATTACTTCTTCCGTAAACGACAAAACGCATAGACTTTTGGAGTTTCGAGTCATTCCGCCTTCGAGGACCCGGTTGCCGAAATTGAGCTGCCTTTGGATTTCGAGTGATCACTCTTGAGCATGTAGGATTCCGCAACCTGTCCTGCATCACTTCTTCGGTAAACGACGAAACGCATCATCTGGGTGTCTTTCGCGTCCATCCGACTTCGACGACCCCGTTGCTGAAATTCAGCTGCCTTTCAATTTCGGGTGATCCCTCTTGAGCATGTAGGATTCCGCAACCTCTTCTACATCACTTCTTCCGTAAACGACAAAACGAATCCACTGGGTGAGTTTGGCGTCATTCCGACTTCGACAACCTGGTTGCTGAAATTGAGGTGCCTGTGAATTTCGGGTGATCCGTCTTGAGCATGTAGGATTCCGCAACCTGTTCTACATCACGTCTTCTGTAAACGACGATACGCATCCACTAGGTGAGTTCCGTGTCATTCCGACTTCGACGACCCCGTTGCTGAAATTCAGGTGCCTATGAATTTCGGGTGATCCCTCTTGAGCATGTAGGATTCCGCAACCTGTCCTACATCACTTCTTCCGTAAACGACGAAACGCATAGACTGGGTGAGTTTCGCGTCATTCCGACTTCGAGGACCCGGTTGCCGAAATTCAGCTGCCTTTTGGAATTTCGGGTGATCCTCTTGAGCATGTAGGATTCCGCAACCTGTTCTCCATCACTTCTTCCGTAAACGACCATACGCATCCACTAGGTGAGTTTCGTGTCATTCCGACTTCGACGACCCCGTTGCTGAAATTCAACTGCCTTTGAATTTCGGGTGATCCCTCTTGAGCATGGAGGATTCCGCAAACTGTTCTACATCACTTCTTCCGTAAACGACGAAACGCATAGTCTTTTGGAGTTTCGCGTCATTCCGACTTCGACAACCCTGTTGCTGAAATTGAGGTGCCTTTGAATTTCAGGTGATCCGTCTTGAGCATGTAGGATTCCACAACCTGTTCTCCATCACTTCTTCTCTAAACGACGAAACGCATTGTCTGGGTGTCTTTCGCGTCCATCCGACTTCGACGAACCGGTTGCTGAAATTCAGGTGCCTATGAATTTCGGGTGATCCCTCTTGAGCATGTAGGATTCCGCAACCTGTTCTACATCACTTATTTCGTAAACGACGAAATGCATCCACTAGGTGAGTTTCGTGTCATTCCGACTTCGATGACCCGGTTACTGAAATTGAGGTGCCTTTGAATTTCGGGTGATCCATCTTGAGCATGTAGGATTCCGCAACTTCTTCTGTAAACGACGAAACGCATTGTCTGGGTATCTTTCGCGTCCATCCGACTTCGACGAACCGGTTGCTGAAATTCAGGTGCCTTTCAATTTCGGGTGATCCCTCTTGAGCATGTAGGATTCCGCAACCTGTTCTACATCACTTCTTTCGTAAACGACGAAATGTATCCACTAGGTGAGTTTCGCGTCATTCCGACTTCGACGACCCGGTTGCTGAAATTGAGGTGCCTTTGAATTTCGGGTGATCCGTCTTGAGCATGTAGGATTCCGCAACCTGTTCTACATCACTTCTTCCGTAAACGACGAAACGCATCCACTAGGTGAGTTTCGCGTCATTCCGACTTCGACGACCCGGTTGCTGAAATTGAGGTGCCTTTGAATTTCGGGTGATCCGTCTTGAGCATGTAGGATTCCGCAAATTCTTCTGTAAACGACGAAACGCATTGTCTGGGTGTCTTTCGCGTCCATCCGACTTCGACGAACCGGTTGCTGAAATTCAGGTGCCTTTCAATTTCGGGTGATCCCTCTTGAGCATGTAGGATTCCGCAACCTGTCCTACATCACTTCTTCCGTAAACGACGAAACGCATAGACTGGGTGAGTTTCGCGTCATTCCGACTTCGACGACCCGGTTGCCGAAATTCAGCTGCTTTTGGATTTCGAGTGATCACTCTTGAGCATGTAGGATTCCGCAACCTGTCTCCATCACTTCTTCGTAAACGACGAAACGCATCCACTGGGTGAGTTTCGCGTCATTCCGACTTCGACGACCCCGGTTGCTGAAATTCAGCTGCCTTTGAATTTCGGGTGATCCCTCTTGAGCATGTAGGATTCCGCAACCTGTTCTACATCACTTCTTCCGTAAACGACGAAACGCATAGACTTGGAGTTTCGCGTCATTCCGACTTCGACGAACCCGGTTGCTGAAATTCAGGTGCCTTTGAATTTCGGGTGATCCCTCTTGAGCATGTAGGATTCCGCAACTGTCTTCACTGTAAACGACGAAACGCATTGTCTGGGTGTCTTTCGCGTCCATCCGACTTCGACGAACCGGTTGCTCAAATTCAGGTGCCTATGAATTTCGGGTGATCCCTCTTGAGCATGTAGGATTCCGCAACCTGTTCTACATCACTTCTTTCCATAAACGACGAAACGCATCCACTGGTGAGTTTCGCGTCATTCCGACTTCGACGACCCCGTTGCTGAAATTCAGCTGCCTTTGAATTTCGGGTGATCCCTCTTGAGCATGTAGGATTCCGCAACCTGTTCTACATCACTTCTTCTGTAAACGACGAAAACGCATAGATTGGAGTTTCGCGTCATTCCGACTTCGAGGACCCGGTTGCCGAAATTGAGCTGCCTTTGGATTTCGAGTGATCACTCTTGAGCATGTAGGATTCCGCAACCTGTCCTGCATCACTTCTTCCGTAAACGACGAAACGCATCATCTGGGTGTCTTTCGCGTCCATCTGACTTCGACGAACCGGTTGCTGAAATTCAGGTGCCTTTCAATTTCGGGTGATCCCTCTTGAGCATGTAGGATTCCGCAACCAGTTCTACATCACTTCTTTCGTAAACGACGAAATGCATCCACTAGGTGAGTTTCGCGTTATTCCGACTTCGACGACCCGGTTGCTGAAATTGAGGTGCCTTTGAATTTCGGGTGATCCGTCTTGAGCATGTAGGATTCCGCAACCTGTTCTACATCACTTTTTCCATAAACGACGAAACTCATCCACTAGGTGAGTTTCGCGTCATTCCGACTTCGACGACCCGGTTGCTGAAATTGAGGTGCCTTTGAATTTCGGGTGATCCGTCTTGAGCATGTAGGATTCCGCAAATTCTTCTGTAAACGACGAAACGCATTGTCTGGGTGTCTTTCGCGTCTATCCGACTTCGACGAACCGGTTGCTGAAATTCAGGTGCCTTTCAATTTCGGGTGATCCCTCTTGAGCATGTAGGATTCCGCAACCAGTTCTACATCACTTCTTTCGTAAACGACGAAATGCATCCACTAGGTGAGTTTCGCGTTATTCCGACTTCGACGACCCGGTTGCTGAAATTGAGGTGCCTTTGAATTTCGGGTGATCCGTCTTGAGCATGTAGGATTCCGCAACCTGTTCTACATCACTTCTTCCGTAAACGACGATACGCATCCACTAGGTGAGTTTCGTGTCATTCCGACTTCGAACGACCCGTTGCTGAAATTCAGCTGCCTTTGAATTTCGAGGTGATCCCTCTTGAGCATTTTGGATTCCGCAACCTGTTCTACATCACTTCTTCCGTAAACGACAAACGCATAGATTTTGGAGTTTCGCGTCATTCCGACTTCGACGACCCGGTTGCCGAAATTGAGCTGCCTTTGAATTTCGGGTGATCCTCTTGAGCATGTAGGATTCCGCAACCTGTCTGCATCACTTCTTCCGTAAACGACGAAACGCATCATCTGGGTGTCTTTCGCGTCCATCCGACTTCGACGAACCGGTTGCTGAAATTCAGGTGCCTTTCAATTTCGGGTGATCCCTCTTGAGCATGTAGGATTCCGCAACTGTCTTCATCACTTCTTTCGTAAACGACGAAAGCATCCACTAGGTGAGTTTCGTGTCATTCCGACTTCGACGACCCCGTTGCTGAAATTCAGCTGCCTTTGAATTTCGGGTGATCCCTCTTGAGCATGTAGGATTCCGCAACCTGTTCTCATCACTTCTTCTGTAAACGACGAAACGCATTGTCTGGGTGTTTTCGCGTCATTCCGACTTCGACGAACCCGGTTGCTCAAATTCAGCTGCCTTTGAATTTCGGGTGATCCCTCTTGAGCATGTAGGATTCCGCAACCTGTCCTGCATCACTTCTTCCGTAAACGACGAAACGCATAGACTGGGTGCTTTCGCGTCATTCCGACTTCGAGGACCCGGTTGCCGAAATTCAGCTGCCTTTTGGATTTCGGTGATCACTCTTGAGCATGTAGGATTCCGCAACCTGTTCTCATCACTTCTTCCGTAAACGACGATACGCATCCACTAGGTGAGTTTCGCGTATTCCGACTTCAACGACCCGGTTGCTGAAATTCAGGTGCCTTTGAATTTCGGGTGATCCCTCTTGAGCATGTAGGATTCCGCAACCTGTTCTACATCACTTCTTTCCGTAAACGACGAAACGCATCCACTAGGTGAGTTTCGCGTCATTCCGACTTCGACGACCCGGTTGCTGAAATTGAGGTGCCTTTGAATTTCGGGTGATCCGTCTTGAGCATGTAGGATTCCGCAACTTCTTCTGTAAACGACGAAACGCATTGTCTGGGTGTCTTTCGCGTCCATCCGACTTCGACGAACCGGTTGCTGAAATTCAGGTGCCTTGAATTTCGGGTGATCCCTCTTGAGCATGTAGGATTCCGCAACCTGTCTACATCACTTCTTCGTAAACGACGAAACGCATACTGGGTGAGTTTCGCGTCATTCCGACTTCGACGACCCGGTTGCTGAAATTCAGGTGCCTTTGAATTTCGGGTGATCACTCTTGAGCATGTAGGATTCCGCAACCTGTTCTACATCACTTCTTTCCGTAAACGACGAAACGCATCCACTAGGTGAGTTTCGCGTCATTCCGACTTCGACGACCCGGTTGCTGAAATTCAGGTGCCTTTGAATTTCGGGTGATCCCTCTTGAGCATGTAGGATTCCGCAACCTGTTCTACATCACTTCTTTCCATAAACGACGAAATGCATCCACTAGGTGAGTTTCGTGTCATTCCGACTTCGACGACCCGTTGCTGAAATTCAGCTGCCTTTGAATTTCGGGTGATCCCTCTTGAGCATGTAGGATTCCGCAACCTGTTCTCATCACTTCTTCTGTAAACGACGAAACGCATTCTGGGTGTCTTTCGCGTCCATCCGACTTCGACGAACCGGTTGCTCAAATTCAGGTGCCTTTGAATTTCGGGTGATCCCTCTTGAGCATGTAGGATTCCGCAACCTGTCCTCATCACTTCTTCGTAAACGACGAAACGCATACTGGGTGAGTTTCGCGTCATTCCGACTTCGACGACCCCGTTGCTGAAATTCAGCTGCCTTTGAATTTCGGGTGATCCCTCTTGAGCATGTAGGATTCCGCAACCTGTCCTCCATCACTTCTTCTGTAAACAACGAAACGCATTGTCTGGGTGTCTTTCGCGTCCATCCGACTTCGACGACCCGGTTGCTGAAATTCAGGTGCCTTTGAATTTCGGGTGATCCCTCTTGAGCATGTAGGATTCCGCAACCTGTTCTCCATCACTTCTTTCGTAAACGACGAAAGCATCCACTAGGTGAGTTTCGCGTCATTCCGACTTCGACGACCCGGTTGCTGAAATTCAGCTGCTTTTGAATTTCGGGTGATCCCTCTTGAGCATGTAGGATTCCGCAACCTGTTCTCATCACTTCTTCCGTAAAGACGAAACGCATTGACTGGGTGAGTTTCGCGTCATTCCGACTTCGACGACCCGGTTGCCGAAATTCAGTGCTTTTGGATTTCGAGTGATCACTCTTGAGCATGTAGGATTCCGCAACCTGTCCTAGATCACTTCTTCCGTAAACGACGAAACGCATAGACTGGGTGAGTTTCGCGTCATTCCGACTTCGAGGACCCGGTTGCCGAAATTCAGCTGCTTTTGGATTTCGAGTGATCACTCTTGAGCATGTAGGATTCCGCAACCTGTTCTCCATCACTTCTTCCGTAAACGACCATACGCATCCACTAGGTGAGTTTCGTGTATTTCCGACTTCAACGACCCCGTTGCTGAAATTCAGCTGCCTTTGAATTTCGGGTGATCCCTCTTGAGCATGTAGGATTCCGCAACCTGTTCTACATCACTTCTTCCGTAAACGACGAAACGCATAGACTTTTGAGTTTCGCGTCATTCCGACTTCGACAACCCGGTTGCTGAAATTGAGGTGCCTTTGAATTTCGGGTGATCCGTCTTGAGCATGTAGGATTCCGCAACTTCTTCTGTAAACGACGAAACGCATTGTCTGGGTGTCTTTCGCGTCCATCCGACTTCGACGAACCGGTTGCTCAAATTCAGGTGCCTATGAATTTCGGTGATCCCTCTTGAGCATGTAGGATTCCGCAACCTGTCCTACATCACTTCTTCCGTAAACGACGAAACGCATAGACTGGGTGAGTTTCGCGTCATTCCGACTTCGACGACCCGGTTGCCGAAATTCAGCTGCTTTTGGATTTCGAGTGATCACTCTTGAGCATGTAGGATTCCGCAACCTGTCCTACATCACTTCTTCCGTAAACGACGAAACGCATCATCTGGGTGTCTTTCGCGTCCATCCGACTTCGACGAAACGGTTGCTGAAATTCAGGTGCCTTTCAATTTCGGGTGATCCCTCTTGAGCATGTAGGATTCCGCAACCTGTCCTCCATCACTTCTTTCGTAAACGACGAAACGCATCCACTGGGTGAGTTTCGCGTCATTCCGACTTCGACGACCCCGTTGCTGAAATTCAGTGCCTTTGAATTTCGGGTGATCCCTCTTGAGCATGTAGGATTCCGCAACCTGTTCTACCATCACTTCTTCTGTAAACGACGAAACGCATTGTCTGGGTGTCTTTCGCGTCCATCCGACTTCGACGAACCGGTTGCTCAAATTCAGCTGCCTATGAATTTCGGGTGATCCCTCTTGAGCATGTAGGATTCCGCAACCTGTCCTACATCACTTTTTCCGTAAACGACGAAACGCATAGACTGGGTGAGTTTCGCGTCATTCCGACTTCGACGACCCCGTTGCTGAAATTCAGCTGCCTTTGAATTTCGGGTGATCCCTCTTGAGCATGTAGGATTCCGCAACCTGTTCTACATCACTTCTTTCGTAAACGACGAAACGCATGCTGGGTGTTTCGCGTCATTCCGACTTCGACGAACCCGGTTGCTGAAATTCAGGTGCCTTTGAATTTCGGGTGATCCCTCTTGAGCATGTAGGATTCCGCAACCTGTTCTACATCACTTCTTTCGTAAACGACGAAACGCATACTAGGTGAGTTTCGCGTCATTCCGACTTCGACGACCCGGTTGCTGAAATTGAGGTGCCTTTGAATTTCGGGTGATCCGTCTTGAGCATGTAGGATTCCGCAACCTGTTTTCATCTTCTTCTGTAAACGACGAAACGCATTGTCTGGGTGTCTTTCGCGTCCATCCGACTTCGACGAACCGGTTGCTGAAATTCAGGTGCCTTTGAATTTCGGGTGATCCCTCTTGAGCATGTAGGATTCCGCAACCTGTTCTACATCACTTCTTTCGTAAACGACGAAATGCATCCACTAGGTGAGTTTCGCGTCATTCCGACTTCGACGACCCGGTTGCTGAAATTCAGGTGCCTTTGAATTTCGGGTGATCCCTCTTGAGCATGTAGGATTCCGCAACCTGTTCTACATCACTTCTTTCGTAAACGACGAAACGCATCCACTAGGTGAGTTTCGCGTCATTCCGACTTCGACGACCCGGTTGCTGAAATTCAGTGCCTTTGAATTTCGGGTGATCCCTCTTGAGCATGTAGGATTCCGCAACCTGTTCTACATCACTTCTTCCGTAAACGACGAAACGCATAGACTGGTGAGTTTCGCGTCATTCCGACTTCGAGGACCCGGTTGCCGAAATTCAGCTGCCTTTGGATTTCGAGTGATCACTCTTGAGCATGTAGGATTCCGCAACCTGTTCTCATCACTTCTTCCGTAAACGACGAAACGCATCCACTGGTGAGTTTCGCGTCATTCCGACTTCGACGACCCGGTTGCTGAAATTCAGCTGCCTTTGAATTTCGGGTGATCCCTCTTGAGCATGTAGGATTCCGCAACCTGTCTACATCACTTCTTCCGTAAACGACGAAACGCATACTTGGAGTTTCGCGTCATTCCGACTTCGACGACCCGGTTGCTGAAATTCAGGTGCCTTTGAATTTCGGGTGATCCCTCTTGAGCATGTAGGATTCCGCAACTGTCTCCATCACTTCTTCTGTAAACGACGAAACGCATTGTCTGGGTGTCTTTCGCGTCCATCCGACTTCGACGACCGGTTGCTGAAATTCAGGTGCCTTTGAATTTCGGGTGATCCCTCTTGAGCATGTAGGATTCCGCAACCTGTTCTACATCACTTCTTCGTAAAGACGAAACGCATACTGGGTGAGTTTCGCGTCATTCCGACTTCGACGACCCGGTTGCCGAAATTCAGCTGCTTTTGGATTTCGAGTGATCACTCTTGAGCATGTAGGATTCCGCAACCTGTCTCATCACTTCTTCCGTAAACGACGAAACGCATCACTGGGTGAGTTTCGCGTCATTCCGACTTCGACGACCCGGTTGCTGAAATTCAGCTGCCTTTTGGATTTCGAGTGATCCCTCTTGAGCATGTAGGATTCCGCAACCTGTCTCCATCACTTCTTCCGTAAACGACGAAACGCATCCACTAGGTGAGTTTCGTGTCATTCCGACTTCGACGACCCCGTTGCTGAAATTCAGCTGCCTTTGAATTTCGGGTGATCCCTCTTGAGCATGTAGGATTCCGCAACCTGTTCTCCATCACTTCTTCTGTAAACGACGAAACGCATTGTCTGGGTGTTTCGCGTCATTCCGACTTCGACGAACCCGGTTGCTGAAATTCAGGTGCCTTTGAATTTCGGGTGATCCCTCTTGAGCATGTAGGATTCCGCAACCTGTCTACATCACTTCTTCCATAAACGACGAAACGCATAGACTGGGTGAGTTTCGCGTCATTCCGACTTCGACGAACCCGGTTGCTGAAATTCAGGTGCCTTTGAATTTCGGGTGATCCCTCTTGAGCATGTAGGATTCCGCAACCTGTCCTACATCACTTCTTCCGTAAACGACGAAACGCATTGTCTGGGTGTCTTTCGCGTCCATCCGACTTCGACGAACCGGTTGCTCAAATTCAGGTGCCTTTGAATTTCGGGTGATCCCTCTTGAGCATGTAGGATTCCGCAACCTGTTCTACATCACTTCTTTCGTAAACGACGAAATGCATCCACTAGGTGAGTTTCGCGTCATTCCGACTTCGACGACCCGGTTGCTGAAATTCAGGTGCCTTTGAATTTCGGGTGATCCGTCTTGAGCATGTAGGATTCCGCAACCTGTTCTACATCTTCTTCCGTAAACGACGAAACGCATTGTCTGGTGTCTTTCGCGTCCATCCGACTTCGACGAACCGGTTGCTGAAATTCAGGTGCCTTTGAATTTCGGGTGATCCCTCTTGAGCATGTAGGATTCCGCAACCTGTTCTACATCACTTCTTTCGTAAACGACGAAATGCATCCACTAGGTGAGTTTCGCGTCATTCCGACTTCGACGACCCGGTTGCCGAAATTCAGCTGCCTTTGAATTTCGGGTGATCCCTCTTGAGCATGTAGGATTCCGCAACCTGTTCTACATCACTTCTTCGTAAACGACGAAACGCATTGTCTGGGTGTTTCGCGTCATTCCGACTTCGACGAACCCGGTTGCTCAAATTCAGGTGCCTTTGAATTTCGGGTGATCCCTCTTGAGCATGTAGGATTCCGCAACCTGTCTACATCACTTCTTCCGTAAACGACGAAACGCATAGACTGGGTGAGTTTCGCGTCATTCCGACTTCGACGACCCGGTTGCTGAAATTCAGGTGCCTTTGAATTTCGGGTGATCCTCTTGAGCATGTAGGATTCCGCAACCTGTTCTACATCACTTCTTCCGTAAACGACGATACGCATCCACTAGGTGAGTTTCGCGTCATTCCGACTTCGACGACCCCGTTGCTGAAATTCAGCTGCCTTTGAATTTCGGGTGATCCCTCTTGAGCATGTAGGATTCCGCAACCTGTTCTACATCACTTCTTCCGTAAACGACGAAACGCATAGACTTTGGAGTTTCGCGTCATTCCGACTTCGACGACCCGGTTGCTGAAATTCAGGTGCCTTTGAATTTCGGGTGATCCCTCTTGAGCATGTAGGATTCCGCAACCTTCTTCACTTCTTTCGTAAACGACGAAACGCATTGTCTGGTGTCTTTCGCGTCCATCCGACTTCGACGAACCGGTTGCTCAAATTCAGGTGCCTTGAATTTCGGGTGATCCCTCTTGAGCATGTAGGATTCCGCAACCTGTTCTACATCACTTCTTTCCGTAAACGACGAAACGCATCCACTAGGTGAGTTTCGCGTCATTCCGACTTCGAACGACCCCGTTGCTGAAATTCAGCTGCCTTTGAATTTCGGGTGATCCCTCTTGAGCATGTAGGATTCCGCAACCTGTTCTCATCACTTCTTCCGTAAACGACGAAACGCATAGATTGGAGTTTCGCGTCATTCCGACTTCGACGAACCCGGTTGCTGAAATTCAGGTGCCTTTGAATTTCGGGTGATCCTCTTGAGCATGTAGGATTCCGCAACCTGTCTCATCACTTCTTCCGTAAACGACGAAACGCATCATCTGGGTGTCTTTCGCGTCCATCCGACTTCGACGAACCGGTTGCTGAAATTCAGGTGCCTTTCAATTTCGGGTGATCCCTCTTGAGCATGTAGGATTCCGCAACCTGTTCTACATCACTTCTTTCGTAAACGACGAAACGCATCCACTAGGTGAGTTTCGCGTCATTCCGACTTCGACGACCCGGTTGCTGAAATTCAGGTGCCTTTGAATTTCGGGTGATCCCTCTTGAGCATGTAGGATTCCGCAACCTGTTCTACATCACTTTTTCCGTAAACGACGAAACGCATACTGGTGAGTTTCGCGTCATTCCGACTTCGACGACCGGTTGCTGAAATTCAGGTGCCTTTGAATTTCGGGTGATCCTCTTGAGCATGTAGGATTCCGCAAATTCTTCTGTAAACGACGAAACGCATTGTCTGGGTGTCTTCGCGTCCATCCGACTTCGACGAACCGGTTGCTGAAATTCAGGTGCCTTGAATTTCGGGTGATCCCTCTTGAGCATGTAGGATTCCGCAACCTGTTCTACATCACTTCTTTCGTAAACGACGAAATGCATCCACTAGGTGAGTTTCGCGTCATTCCGACTTCGACGACCCGGTTGCTGAAATTCAGGTGCCTTTGAATTTCGGGTGATCCATCTTGAGCATGTAGGATTCCGCAACCTGTTCTACATCACTTTTTCCATAAACGACGATACGCATCCACTAGGTGAGTTTCGTGTCATTCCGACTTCAACGACCCGTTGCTGAAATTCAGCTGCCTTTGAATTTGAGGTGATCCCTCTTGAGCATTTCGGATTCCGCAACCTGTTCTACATGACTTCTTCCATAAACGACAAAACGCATAGATTTTTGGAGTTTCGCGTCATTCCGCCTTCGAGGACCCGGTTGCCGAAATTGAGCTGCCTTTGGATTTCGAGTGATCACTCTTGAGCATGTAGGATTCCGCAACCTGTCCTGCATCACTTCTTCTGTAAACGACGAAACGCATCATCTGGGTGTCTTTCGCGTCCATCCGACTTCGACGAACCGGTTGCTGAAATTCAGGTGCCTTTCAATTTCGGGTGATCCCTCTTGAGCATGTAGGATTCCGCAAGCTGTCCTCCATCACTTCTTTCGTAAACGACGAAAGGCATCCACTAGGTGAGTTTCGTGTCATTCCGACTTCGACGACCCCGTTGCTGAAATTCAGCTGCCTTTGAATTTCGGGTGATCCCTCTTGAGCATGTAGGATTCCGCAACCTGTTCTCCATCACTTCTTCTGTAAAGGACGAAACGCATTGTCTGGGTGTCTTTCGCGTCCATCCGACTTCGACGACCCGGTTGCTGAAATTGAGGTGCCTTTGAATTTCGGGTGATCCCTCTTGAGCATGTAGGATTCCGCAACCTGTTCTACATCACTTCTTTCGTATACGACGAAATGCATCCACTAGGTGAGTTTCGCGTTATTCCGACTTCGACGACCCGGTTGCCGAAATTCAGCTGCTTTTGGATTTCTAGTGATCACTCTTGAGCATGTAGGATTCCGCAACCTGTTTTACATCACTTCTTCCGTAAACGATGAAACGCATAGACTGGGTGAGTTTCGCGTCATTCCGACTTCGAGGACCCGGTTGCCGAAATTCAGCTGCTTTTGGATTTCGAGTGATCACTCTTGAGCATGTAGGATTCCGCAACCTGTTCTCCATCACTTCTTCCGTAAACGACCATACGCATCCACTAGGTGAGTTTCTTGTATTTCCGACTTCAACGACCCCGTTGCTGAAATTCAGTTGCCTTTGAATTTCGGGTGATCCCTCTTGAGCATGTAGGATTCCGCAACCTGTTCTACATCACTTCTTCCGTAAACGACGAAACGCATAGACTTTTGGAGTTTCGCGTCATTCCGACTTCGACAACCCGGTTGCTGAAATTGAGGTGCCTTTGAATTTCGGGTGATCCGTCTTGAGCATGTAGGATTCCGCAACTTCTTCTGTAAACGACGAAACGCATTGTCTGGGTGTCTTTCGCGTCCATCCGACTTCGACGAACCGGTTGCTCAAATTCAGGTGCCTATGAATTTCGGGTGATCCCTCTTGAGCATGTAGGATTCCGCAACCTGTCCTACATCACTTCTTCCGTAAACGACGAAACGCATAGACTGGGTGAGTTTCGCGTCATTCCGACTTCGACGACCCGGTTGCCGAAATTCAGCTGCTTGTGGATTTCGAGTGATCACTCTTGAGCATGTAGGATTCCGCAACCTGTCCTACATCACTTCTTCCGTAAACGACGAAACGCATCATCTGGGTGTCTTTCGCGTCCATCCGACTTCGACGAAACGGTTGCTGAAATTCAGGTGCCTTTCAATTTCGGGTGATCCCTCTTGAGCATGTAGGATTCCGCAACCTGTCCTACATCACTTCTTCCATAAACGACGAAACGCATAGACTGGGTGAGTTTCGCGTCATTCCGACTTCGACGACCCCGTTGCTGAAATTGAGGTGCCTTTGAATTTCGGTTGATCCGTCTTGAGCATGTAGGATTCCGCAACCTGTTTTCCAAATCTTCTTCTATAAACGACGAAACGCATTGTCTGGGTGTCTTTCGCGTCCATCCGACTTCGACGAACCGGTTGCTCAAATTCAGTTGCCTATGAATTTCGGGTGATCCCTCTTGAGCATGTAGGATTCCGCAACCTGTCCTACATCACTTTTTCCGTAAACGACGAAACGCATAGACTGGGTGAGTTTCGCGTCATTCCGACTTCGAGGACCCGGTTGCCGAAATTCAGCTGCTTTTGAATTTCGAGTGATCACTCTTGAGCATGTAGGATTCCACAACCTGTTCTCCATCACTTTTTCCGTAAACGACGAAACGCATAGACTGAGTTTCGCGTCATTCCGACTTCGACGACCCGGTTGCTGAAATTCAGCTGCCTTTGAATTTCGGGTGATCCCTCTTGAGCATGTAGGATTCCGCAACCTGTTCTACATCACTTCTTTCGTAAACGACGAAACGCATGCACTAGGTGAGTTTCGCGTCATTCCGACTTCGACGACCCGGTTGCTGAAATTCAGCTGCCTTTGAATTTCGGGTGATCCCTCTTGAGCATGTAGGATTCCACAACCTGTTCTACATCACTTCTTCCGTAAACGACGAAACGCATAGACTTGGAGTTTCGCGTCATTCCGACTTCGACGAACCCGGTTGCTGAAATTGAGGTGCCTTTGAATTTCGGGTGATCCGTCTTGAGCATGTAGGATTCCGCAAATTCTTCTGTAAACGACGAAACGCATTGTCTTGGTGTCTTTCGCGTCCATCCGACTTCGACGAACCGGTTGCTGAAATTCAGGTGCCTTTCAATTTCGGGTGATCCCTCTTGAGCATGTAGGATTCCGCAACCAGTTCTACATCACTTCTTTCGTAAACGACGAAATGCATCCACTAGGTGAGTTTCGCGTTATTCCGACTTCGACGACCCGGTTGCTGAAATTGAGGTGCCTTTGAATTTCGGGTGATCCGTCTTGAGCATGTAGGATTCCGCAACCTGTTCTACATCACTTTTTCCATAAACGACGATACGCATCCACTAGGTGAGTTTCGTGTCATTCCGACTTCAACGACCCGTTGCTGAAATTCAGCTGCCTTTGAATTTGAGGTGATCCCTCTTGAGCATGTCGGATTCCGCAACCTGTTCTACATGACTTCTTCCGTAAACGACAAAACGCATAGATTTTTGGAGTTTCGCGTCATTCCGCCTTCGAGGACCCGGTTGCCGAAATTGAGCTGCCTTTGGATTTCGAGTGATCACTCTTGAGCATGTAGGATTCCGCAACCTGTCCTGCATCACTTCTTCCGTAAACGACGAAACGCATCATCTGGGTGTCTTTCGCGTCCATCCGACTTCGACGAACCGGTTGCTGAAATTCAGGTGCCTTTCAATTTCGGGTGATCCCTCTTGAGCATGTAGGATTCCGCAAGCTGTCCTCCATCACTTCTTTCGTAAACGACGAAAGGCATCCACTAGGTGAGTTTCGTGTCATTCCGACTTCGACGACCCCGTTGCTGAAATTCAGCTGCCTTTGAATTTCGGGTGATCCCTCTTGAGCATGTAGGATTCCGCAACCTGTTCTCCATCACTTCTTCTGTAAAGGACGAAACGCATTGTCTGGGTGTCTTTCGCGTCCATCCGACTTCGACGACCCGGTTGCTGAAATTGAGGTGCCTTTGAATTTCGGGTGATCCCTCTTGAGCATGTAGGATTCCGCAACCTGTTCTACATCACTTCTTTCGTATACGACGAAATGCATCCACTAGGTGAGTTTCGCGTCATTCCGACTTCGACGACCCGGTTGCCGAAATTCAGCTGCTTTTGGATTTCGAGTGATCACTCTTGAGCATGTAGGATTCCGCAACCTGTTTTACATCACTTCTTCCGTAAACGATGAAACGCATAGACTGGGTGAGTTTCGCGTCATTCCGACTTCGAGGACCCGGTTGCCGAAATTCAGCTGCTTTTGGATTTCGAGTGATCATTCTTGAGCATGTAGGATTCCGCAACCTGTTCTCCATCACTTCTTCCGTAAACGACCATACGCATCCACTAGGTGAGTTTCGTGTATTTCCGACTTCAACGACCCCGTTGCTGAAATTCAGTTGCCTTTGAATTTCGGGTGATCCCTCTTGAGCATGTAGGATTCCGCAAGCTGTTCTACATCACTTCTTCCATAAACGACGAAACGCATAGACTTTTGGAGTTTCGCGTCATTCCGACTTCGACAACCCGGTTGCTGAAATTGAGGTGCCTTTGAATTTCGGGTGATCCGTCTTGAGCATGTAGGATTCCGCAACTTCTTCTGTAAACGACGAAACGCATTGTCTGGGTGTCTTTCGCGTCCATCCGACTTCGACGAACCGGTTGCTCAAATTCAGGTGCCTATGAATTTCGGGTGATCCCTCTTGAGCATGTAGGATTCCGCAACCTGTCCTACATCACTTCTTCCGTAAACGACGAAACGCATAGACTGGGTGAGTTTCGCGTCATTCCGACTTCGACGACCCGGTTGCCGAAATTCAGCTGCTTGTGAATTTCGGGTGATCCGTCTTGAGCATGTAGGATTCCGCAACCTGTTCTACATCACTTTTTCCATAAACGACGATACGCATCCACTAGGTGAGTTTCGCGTCATTCCGACTTCGACGACCCGGTTGCTGAAATTCAGGTGCCTATGAATTTCAGGTGATCCCTCTTGAGCATGTAGGATTCCGCAACCTGTTCTACATGACTTCTTCCGTAAACGACGAAACGCATTGTCTTGGTGTCTTTCGCGTCCATCCGACTTCGACGAACCGGTTGCTGAAATTCAGGTGCCTTTCAATTTCGGGTGATCCCTCTTGAGCATGTAGGATTCCGCAACCTGTTCTACATCACTTCTTTCGTAACGACGAAATGCATCCACTAGGTGAGTTTCGCGTCATTCCGACTTCGACGACCCGGTTGCCGAAATTCAGCTGCCTTTTGAATTTCGGGTGATCCTCTTGAGCATGTAGGATTCCGCAACCTGTTCTACATCACTTCTTCCGTAAACGACGAAACGCATAGACTTGGAGTTTCGCGTCATTCCGACTTCGACAACCCGGTTGCGAAATTGAGGTGCCTTTGAATTTCGGGTGATCCGTCTTGAGCATGTAGGATTCCGCAACCTTCTTCACTGTAAACGACGAAACGCATCGTCTGGGTGAGTTTCGCGTCATTCCGCCTTCGAAGACCCGGTTGCTGAAATTCAGGTGCCTTTGAATTTCGGGTGATCCCTCTTGAGCATGTAGGATTCCGCAACCAGTTCTACATCACTTCTTTCGTAAACGACGCAATGCATCCAGTAGGTGAGTTTCGCGTCATTCCGACTTCGACGACCCCGTTGCTGAAATAAAGCTGCCTTTGAATTTCGGGTGATCCCTCTTGAGCATGTAGGATTCCGCAACCTGTTCTCCATCACTTCTTCTGTAAACGACGAAACGCATTGTCTGTGTGTCTTTCGCGTCCATCCGACTTCGACGAACCGGTTGCTCAAATTCAGGTGCCTATGAATTTCGGGTGATCCCTCTTGAGCATGTAGGATTCCGCAACCCGTTCTACATCACTTCTTTCGTAAACGACGAAATGCATCCACTAGGTGAGTTTCGCGTCATTCCGACTTCGACGACCCCGTTGCTGAAATTCAGCTGCCTTTGAATTTCGGGTGATCCCTCTTGAGCATGTAGGATTCCGCAACCTGTTCTACATCACTTCTTCCGTAAACGACGAAACGCATAGACTTTTGGAGTTTCGCGTCATTCCGACTTCGACAACCCGGTTGCTGAAATTGAGGTGCCTTTGAATTTCGGGTGATCCGTCTTGAGCATGTAGGATTCCGCAACTTCTTCTGTAAACGACGAAACGCATTGTCTGGGTGTCTTTCGCGTCCATCCGACTTCGACGAACCGGTTGCTGAAATTCAGGTGCCTTTCAATTTCGGGTGATCCCTCTTGAGCATGTAGGATTCCGCAACCAGTTCTACATCACTTCTTTCGTAAACGACGCAATGCATCCAGTAGGTGAGTTTCGCGTCATTCCGACTTCGACGACCCCGGTTGCTGAAATAGGTGCCTTTGAATTTCGGGTGATCCCTCTTGAGCATGTAGGATTCCGCAACCTGTTCTACATCACTTCTTTCTGTAAACGACGAAACGCATTGTCTGGTGAGTTTCGCGTCATTCCGACTTCGACGACCGGTTGCTCAAATTCAGGTGCCTTGAATTTCGGGTGATCCCTCTTGAGCATGTAGGATTCCGCAACCTGTCTACATCACTTTTTCCGTAAACGACGAAACGCATAGACTGGGTGAGTTTCGCGTCATTCCGACTTCGACGACCCGGTTGCTGAAATTCAGGTGCCTTTTGAATTTCGGGTGATCCTCTTGAGCATGTAGGATTCCGCAACTTGTTCTCCATCACTTCTTCTCTAAACGACGAAACGCATTGTCTGGGTGTCTTCGCGTCCATCCGACTTCGACGAACCGGTTGCTGAAATTCAGGTGCCTTGAATTTCGGGTGATCCCTCTTGAGCATGTAGGATTCCGCAACCTGTTCTACATCACTTCTTTCGTAAACGACGAAATGCATCCACTAGGTGAGTTTCGTGTCATTCCGACTTCGACGACCCGTTGCTGAAATTCAGCTGCCTTTGAATTTCGGGTGATCCCTCTTGAGCATGTAGGATTCCGCAACCTGTTCTACATCACTTCTTTCCATAAACGACGATACGCATCCACTAGGTGAGTTTCGCGTCATTCCGACTTCGACGACCCGGTTGCTGAAATTCAGCTGCCTTTGAATTTCGAGGTGATCCCTCTTGAGCATGTAGGATTCCGCAACCTGTTCTACATGACTTCTTCTAAACGACGAAAACGCATAGATTTTTGGAGTTTCGCGTCATTCCGACTTCGACGACCCGGTTGCCGAAATTCAGCTGCCTTTGAATTTCGGGTGATCCCTCTTGAGCATGTAGGATTCCGCAACCTGTCCTGCATCACTTCTTCTGTAAACGACGAAACGCATCACTGGGTGTTTCGCGTCATTCCGACTTCGACGAACCGGTTGCTGAAATTCAGGTGCCTTTGAATTTCGGGTGATCCCTCTTGAGCATGTAGGATTCCGCAACTGTCTCCATCACTTCTTTCGTAAACGACGAAACGCATCCACTGGTGAGTTTCGCGTCATTCCGACTTCGACGACCCGGTTGCTGAAATTCAGGTGCCTTTGAATTTCGGGTGATCCCTCTTGAGCATGTAGGATTCCGCAACCTGTTCTCCATCACTTCTTCTGTAAAGACGAAACGCATTGTCTGGGTGTCTTTCGCGTCCATCCGACTTCGACGACCCGGTTGCTGAAATTCAGGTGCTTTTGAATTTCGGGTGATCCCTCTTGAGCATGTAGGATTCCGCAACCTGTTCTACATCACTTCTTTCGTAAACGACGAAATGCATCCACTGGGTGAGTTTCGCGTCATTCCGACTTCGACGACCCGGTTGCCGAAATTCAGCTGCTTTTGGATTTCGAGTGATCACTCTTGAGCATGTAGGATTCCGCAACCTGTTCTCATCACTTCTTCCGTAAACGATGAAACGCATAGACTGGGTGAGTTTCGCGTCATTCCGACTTCGAGACCCGGTTGCCGAAATTCAGCTGCCTTTGAATTTCGGGTGATCCCTCTTGAGCATGTAGGATTCCGCAACCTGTTCTACATCACTTCTTCCGTAAACGACGATACGCATCCACTAGGTGAGTTTCGTCATTCCGACTTCGACGACCCCGTTGCTGAAATTCAGTGCCTTTGAATTTCGGGTGATCCCTCTTGAGCATGTAGGATTCCGCAACCTGTTCTACATCACTTCTTCCGTAAACGACGAAACGCATAGACTTGGAGTTTCGCGTCATTCCGACTTCGACGAACCCGGTTGCTGAAATTGAGGTGCCTTTGAATTTCGGGTGATCCGTCTTGAGCATGTAGGATTCCGCAACCTGTCTTCTGTAAACGACGAAACGCATTGTCTGGGTGTCTTTCGCGTCCATCCGACTTCGACGAACCGGTTGCTCAAATTCAGGTGCCTATGAATTTCGGGTGATCCCTCTTGAGCATGTAGGATTCCGCAACCTGTCCTACATCACTTCTTCCGTAAACGACGAAACGCATAGACTGGGTGAGTTTCGCGTCATTCCGACTTCGACGACCCGGTTGCTGAAATTCAGCTGCTTTGAATTTCGGGTGATCCTCTTGAGCATGTAGGATTCCGCAACCTGTCCTACATCACTTCTTCCGTAAACGACGAAACGCATATCTGGGTGTCTTTCGCGTCCATCCGACTTCGACGAACGGTTGCTGAAATTCAGGTGCCTTTGAATTTCGGGTGATCCCTCTTGAGCATGTAGGATTCCGCAACCTGTCCTACATCACTTCTTCCATAAACGACGAAACGCATAGACTGGGTGAGTTTCGCGTCATTCCGACTTCGACGACCCCGGTTGCTGAAATTCAGGTGCCTTTGAATTTCGGTGATCCCTCTTGAGCATGTAGGATTCCGCAACCTGTTTTCCAATCACTTCTTCTATAAACGACGAAACGCATTGTCTGGGTGTCTTTCGCGTCATCCGACTTCGACGAACCGGTTGCTCAAATTCAGTTGCCTATGAATTTCGGGTGATCCCTCTTGAGCATGTAGGATTCCGCAACCTGTCCTACATCACTTTTTCCGTAAACGACGAAACGCATAGACTGGGTGAGTTTCGCGTCATTCCGACTTCGACGACCCGGTTGCTGAAATTCAGCTGCCTTTGAATTTCGGGTGATCCTCTTGAGCATGTAGGATTCCGCAACCTGTTCTACATCACTTCTTTCGTAAACGACGAAACATGCACTAGGTGAGTTTCGTGTCATTCCGACTTCGACGACCCCGTTGCTGAAATTCAGCTGCCTTTGAATTTCGGGTGATCCCTCTTGAGCATGTAGGATTCCGCAACCTGTTCTACATCACTTCTTCCGTAAACGACGAAACGCATAGACTTTTGGAGTTTCGCGTCATTCCGACTTCGACAACCCGGTTGCTGAAATTGAGGTGCCTTTGAATTTCGGGTGATCCGTCTTGAGCATGTAGGATTCCGCAAATTCTTCTGTAAACGACGAAACGCATTGTCTTGGTGTCTTTCGCGTCCATCCGACTTCGACGAACCGGTTGCTGAAATTCAGGTGCCTTTCAATTTCGGGTGATCCCTCTTGAGCATGTAGGATTCCGCAACCAGTTCTACATCACTTCTTTCGTAAACGACGAAATGCATCCACTAGGTGAGTTTCGCGTTATTCCGACTTCGACGACCCGGTTGCTGAAATTGAGGTGCCTTTGAATTTCGGGTGATCCCTCTTGAGCATGTAGGATTCCGCAACCTGTTCTACATCACTTTTTCCATAAACGACGATACGCATCCACTAGGTGAGTTTCGCGTCATTCCGACTTCGACGACCCGTTGCTGAAATTCAGCTGCCTTTGAATTTCGGGTGATCCCTCTTGAGCATGTAGGATTCCGCAACCTGTTCTACATCACTTCTTCCGTAAACGACAAAACGCATAGATTTTTGGAGTTTCGCGTCATTCCGCCTTCGAGGACCCGGTTGCCGAAATTCAGCTGCCTTTGGATTTCGAGTGATCACTCTTGAGCATGTAGGATTCCGCAACCTGTCCTGCATCACTTCTTCCGTAAACGACGAAACGCATCATCTGGGTGTCTTTCGCGTCCATCCGACTTCGACGAACCGGTTGCTGAAATTCAGGTGCCTTTCAATTTCGGGTGATCCCTCTTGAGCATGTAGGATTCCGCAACCTGTCCTCCATCACTTCTTTCGTAAACGACGAAAGCATCCACTAGGTGAGTTTCGCGTCATTCCGACTTCGACGACCCCGGTTGCTGAAATTCAGGTGCCTTTGAATTTCGGGTGATCCCTCTTGAGCATGTAGGATTCCGCAACCTGTTCTCCATCACTTCTTCTGTAAAGACGAAACGCATTGTCTGGGTGTCTTTCGCGTCCATCCGACTTCGACGACCCGGTTGCTGAAATTGAGGTGCCTTTGAATTTCGGGTGATCCCTCTTGAGCATGTAGGATTCCGCAACCTGTTCTACATCACTTCTTTCGTAACGACGAAATGCATCCACTAGGTGAGTTTCGCGTCATTCCGACTTCGACGACCCGGTTGCCGAAATTCAGCTGCTTTTGGATTTCGAGTGATCACTCTTGAGCATGTAGGATTCCGCAACCTGTTATACATCACTTCTTCCGTAAACGATGAAACGCATAGACTGGGTGAGTTTCGCGTCATTCCGACTTCGAGGACCCGGTTGCCGAAATTCAGCTGCTTTTGGATTTCGAGTGATCATTCTTGAGCATGTAGGATTCCGCAACCTGTTCTCCATCACTTCTTCCGTAAACGACCATACGCATCCACTAGGTGAGTTTCGTGTATTTCCGACTTCAACGACCCCGTTGCTGAAATTCAGTTGCCTTTGAATTTCGGGTGATCCCTCTTGAGCATGTAGGATTCCGCAAGCTGTTCTACATCACTTCTTCCGTAAACGACAAAACGCATAGACTTTTGGAGTTTCGCGTCATTCCGACTTCGACAACCCGGTTGCTGAAATTGAGGTGCCTTTGAATTTCGGGTGATCCGTCTTGAGCATGTAGGATTCCGCAACTTCTTCTGTAAACGACGAAACGCATTGTCTGGGTGTCTTTCGCGTCCATCCGACTTCGACGAACCGGTTGCTCAAATTCAGGTGCCTATGAATTTCGGGTGATCCCTCTTGAGCATGTAGGATTCCGCAACCTGTCCTACATCACTTCTTCCGTAAACGACGAAACGCATAGACTGGGTGAGTTTCGCGTCATTCCGACTTCGACGACCCGGTTGCCGAAATTCAGCTGCTTGTGAATTTCGGGTGATCCGTCTTGAGCATGTAGGATTCCGCAACCTGTTCTACATCACTTTTTCCATAAACGACGATACGCATCCACTAGGTGAGTTTCGTGTCATTCCGACTTCAACGACCCGTTGCTGAAATTCAGCTGCCTTTGAATTTGAGGTGATCCCTCTTGAGCATTTCGGATTCCGCAACCTGTTCTACATGACTTCTTCCGTAAACGACGAAACGCATTGTCTTGGTGTCTTTCGCGTCCATCCGACTTCGACGAACCGGTTGCTGAAATTCAGGTGCCTTTCAATTTCGGGTGATCCCTCTTGAGCATGTAGGATTCCGCAACCTGTTCTACATCACTTCTTTCGTATACGACGAAATGCATCCACTAGGTGAGTTTCGCGTCATTCCGACTTCGACGACCCGGTTGCCGAAATTCAGCTGCTTTTGGATTTCGAGTGATCACTCTTGAGCATGTAGGATTCCGCAACCTGTTCTACATCACTTCTTCCGTAAACGACGAAACGCATAGACTTTTGGAGTTTCGCGTCATTCCGACTTCGACAACCCGGTTGCGGAAATTGAGGTGCCTTTGAATTTCGGGTGATCCGTCTTGAGCATGTAGGATTCCGCAACTTCTTCTGTAAACGACGAAACGCATTGTCTGGGTGTCTTTCGCGTCCATTCCGACTTCGACGAACCGGTTGCTGAAATTCAGGTGCCTTTGAATTTCGGGTGATCCCTCTTGAGCATGTAGGATTCCGCAACCAGTTCTACATCACTTCTTTCGTAAACGACGAATGCATCCAGTAGGTGAGTTTCGCGTCATTCCGACTTCGACGACCCCGGTTGCTGAAATAGCTGCCTTTGAATTTCGGGTGATCCCTCTTGACCATGTAGGATTCCGCAACCTGTTCTCCATCACTTCTTCTGTAAACGACGAAACGCATTGTCTGTGTGTCTTTCGCGTCCATCCGACTTCGACGAACCGGTTGCTCAAATTCAGGTGCCTATGAATTTCGGGTGATCCCTCTTGAGCATGTAGGATTCCGCAACCTGTTCTACATCACTTCTTTCGTAAACGACGAAATGCATCCACTAGGTGAGTTTCGCGTCATTCCGACTTCGACGACCCCGTTGCTGAAATTCAGCTGCCTTTGAATTTCGGGTGATCCCTCTTGAGCATGTAGGATTCCGCAACCTGTTCTACATCACTTCTTCCGTAAACGACGAAACGCATAGACTTTTGGAGTTTCGCGTCATTCCGACTTCGACAACCCGGTTGCTGAAATTGAGGTGCCTTTGAATTTCGGGTGATCCGTCTTGAGCATGTAGGATTCCGCAACTTCTTCTGTAAACGACGAAACGCATTGTCTGGGTGTCTTTCGCGTCCATCCGACTTCGACGAACCGGTTGCTGAAATTCAGGTGCCTTTCAATTTCGGGTGATCCCTCTTGAGCATGTAGGATTCCGCAACCAGTTCTACATCACTTCTTTCGTAAACGACGCAATGCATCCAGTAGGTGAGTTTCGCGTCATTCCGACTTCGACGACCCCGTTGCTGAAATAAAGCTGCCTTTGAATTTCGGGTGATCCCTCTTGAGCATGTAGGATTCCGCAACCTGTTCTCCATCACTTCTTCTGTAAACGACGAAACGCATTGTCTGTGTGTCTTTCGCGTCCATCCGACTTCGACGAACCGGTTGCTCAAATTCAGGTGCCTATGAATTTCGGGTGATCCCTCTTGAGCATGTAGGATTCCGCAACCTGTCCTACATCACTTTTTCCGTAAACGACAAAACGCATAGACTGGGTGAGTTTCGCGTCATTCCGCCTTCGAGGACCCGGTTGCCGAAATTCAGCTGCTTTTGGATTTCGTGTGATCACTCTTGAGCATGTAGGATTCCGCAACTTGTTCTCCATCACTTCTTCTCTAAACGACGAAACGCATTGTCTGGGTGTCTTCGCGTCCATCCGACTTCGACGAACCGGTTGCTCAAATTCAGGTGCCTATGAATTTCGGGTGATCCCTCTTGAGCATGTAGGATTCCGCAACCTGTTCTACATCACTTCTTTCGTAAACGACGAAATGCATCCACTAGGTGAGTTTCGTGTCATTCCGACTTCGACGACCCCGTTGCTGAAATTCAGCTGCCTTTGAATTTCGGGTGATCCCTCTTGAGCATGTAGGATTCCGCAACCTGTTCTACATCACTTCTTTCGTAAACGACGAAATGCATCCACTAGGTGAGTTTCGCGTCATTCCGACTTCGACGACCCGGTTGCTGAAATTCAGGTGCCTTTGAATTTCGGGTGATCCGTCTTGAGCATGTAGGATTCCGCAACCTGTTCTACAAATCTTCTTCCATGTAAACGACGAAACGCATTGTCTGTGTGTTTCGCGTCATTCCGACTTCGACGACCCGGTTGCTCAAATTCAGCTGCCTTTGAATTTCGGGTGATCCCTCTTGAGCATGTAGGATTCCGCAACCTGTTCTACATCACTTCTTCTGTAAACGACGAAACGCATCCACTAGGTGAGTTTCGCGTCATTCCGACTTCGACGACCCGTTGCTGAAATTCAGCTGCCTTTGAATTTCGGGTGATCCCTCTTGAGCATGTAGGATTCCGCAACCTGTCCACATCACTTCTTCGTAAACGACGAAACGCATACTGGAGTTTCGCGTCATTCCGACTTCGACGAACCCGGTTGCTGAAATTCAGGTGCCTTTGAATTTCGGGTGATCCCTCTTGAGCATGTAGGATTCCGCAACTGTCTCCATCACTTCTTCTGTAAACGACGAAACGCATTGTCTGGGTGTCTTTCGCGTCCATCCGACTTCGACGACCCGGTTGCTGAAATTCAGGTGCCTTTGAATTTCGGGTGATCCCTCTTGAGCATGTAGGATTCCGCAACCTGTTCTACATCACTTCTTTCGTAAACGACGAAACGCATAGTCTGGGTGAGTTTCGCGTCATTCCGACTTCGACGACCCGGTTGCCGAAATTCAGCTGCTTTTGAATTTCGAGTGATCACTCTTGAGCATGTAGGATTCCGCAACCTGTTCTCCATCACTTCTTCCGTAAACGACGAAACGCATTGTCTGGGTGAGTTTCGCGTCATTCCGACTTCGACGACCCGGTTGCCGAAATTCAGCTGCTTTTGGATTTCGAGTGATCACTCTTGAGCATGTAGGATTCCGCAACCTGTTCTACATCACTTCTTCCGTAAACGACGAAACGCATCCACTAGGTGAGTTTCGCGTCATTCCGACTTCGACGACCCCGTTGCTGAAATTCAGCTGCCTTTGAATTTCGGGTGATCCCTCTTGAGCATGTAGGATTCCGCAACCTGTTCTACATCACTTCTTTCGTAAACGACGAAATGCATCCACTAGGTGAGTTTCGCGTCATTCCGACTTCGACGACCCGTTGCTGAAATTGAGGTGCCTTTGAATTTCGGGTGATCCGTCTTGAGCATGTAGGATTCCGCAACCTGTTTACATCTTCTTCGTAAACGACGAAACGCATTGTCTGGTGTCTTTCGCGTCCATCCGACTTCGACGAACCGGTTGCTCAAATTCAGGTGCCTATGAATTTCGGGTGATCCCTCTTGAGCATGTAGGATTCCGCAACCTGTTACATCACTTCTTCCGTAAACGACGAAACGCATCCACTGGTGAGTTTCGCGTCATTCCGACTTCGACGACCCGGTTGCTGAAATTCAGCTGCCTTTGAATTTCGGGTGATCCCTCTTGAGCATGTAGGATTCCGCAACCTGTCTACATCACTTCTTCCGTAAACGACGAAACGCATAGACTGGAGTTTCGCGTCATTCCGACTTCGACGAACCCGGTTGCTGAAATTCAGGTGCCTTTGAATTTCGGGTGATCCTCTTGAGCATGTAGGATTCCGCAACCTGTCTACATCACTGTAAACGACGAAACGCATAGACTGGGTGTTTTCGCGTCCATTCCGACTTCGACGAACCGGTTGCTGAAATTCAGGTGCCTTTGAATTTCGGGTGATCCCTCTTGAGCATGTAGGATTCCGCAACCTGTCCTACATCACTTCTTTCTAAACGACGAAACGCATAGACTGGGTGAGTTTCGCGTCATTCCGACTTCGACGACCCGGTTGCTGAAATTCAGCTGCCTTTGAATTTCGGTGATCCTCTTGAGCATGTAGGATTCCGCAACCTGTTCTCCATCACTTCTTCTGTAAACGACGAAACGCATTGTCTGGGTGTCTTTCGCGTCCATCCGACTTCGACGAACCGGTTGCTCAAATTCAGGTGCCTATGAATTTCGGGTGATCCCTCTTGAGCATGTAGGATTCCGCAACCTGTTCTCCATCACTTCTTTCGTAAACGACGAAATGCATCCACTAGGTGAGTTTCGTGTCATTCCGACTTCGACGACCCCGTTGCTGAAATTCAGCTGCCTTTGAATTTCGGGTGATCCCTCTTGAGCATGTAGGATTCCGCAACCTGTTCTACATCACTTCTTTCGTAAACGACGAAATGCATCCACTAGGTGAGTTTCGTGTCATTCCGACTTCGACGACCCCGTTGCTGAAATTCAGCTGCCTTTGAATTTCGGGTGATCCCTCTTGAGCATGTAGGATTCCGCAACCTGTTCTACATCACTTCTTCCGTAAACGACGAAACGCATAGACTTTTGGAGTTTCGCGTCATTCCGACTTCGACAACCCGGTTGCTGAAATTGAGGTGCCTTTGAATTTCGGGTGATCCGTCTTGAGCATGTAGGATTCCGCAACTTCTTCTGTAAACGACGAAACGCATTGTCTAGGTGTCTTTCGCGTCCATCCGACTTCGACGAACCGGTTGCTGAAATTCAGGTGCCTTTCAATTTCGGGTGATCCCTCTTGAGCATGTAGGATTCCGCAACCAGTTCTACATCACTTCTTTCGTAAACGACGATGCATCCACTAGGTGAGTTTCGCGTCATTCCGACTTCGACGACCCGTTGCTGAAATTCAGCTGCCTTTGAATTTCGGGTGATCCCTCTTGAGCATGTAGGATTCCGCAACCTGTTCTACATCACTTCTTCTGTAAACGACGAAACGCATTGTCTGGTGTTTCGCGTCATTCCGACTTCGACGACCCGGTTGCTCAAATTCAGCTGCCTTTGAATTTCGAGGTGATCCCTCTTGAGCATGTAGGATTCCGCAACCTGTCCTACATCACTTTTTCCGTAAACGACAAAACGCATAGACTGGGTGAGTTTCGCGTCATTCCGCCTTCGAGGACCCGGTTGCCGAAATTCAGCTGCCTTTGGATTTCGAGTGATCACTCTTGAGCATGTAGGATTCCGCAACCTGTCCTCCATCACTTCTTCTGTAAACGACGAAACGCATCTGGGTGTCTTTCGCGTCCATCCGACTTCGACGAACCGGTTGCTGAAATTCAGGTGCCTTGAATTTCGGGTGATCCCTCTTGAGCATGTAGGATTCCGCAACCTGTTCTCCATCACTTCTTTCGTAAACGACGAAACGCATCCACTAGGTGAGTTTCGCGTCATTCCGACTTCGACGACCCGGTTGCTGAAATTGAGGTGCCTTTGAATTTCGGGTGATCCCTCTTGAGCATGTAGGATTCCGCAACCTGTTCTCCATCACTTCTTCTGTAAACGACGAAACGCATTGTCTGGTGTCTTTCGCGTCCATCCGACTTCGACGACCCGGTTGCTCAAATTCAGGTGCCTTTGAATTTCGGGTGATCCCTCTTGAGCATGTAGGATTCCGCAACCTGTTCTACATCACTTCTTTTGTAAACGACGAAATGCATCCACTAGGTGAGTTTCGCGTCATTCCGACTTCGACGACCCGGTTGCCGAAATTCAGCTGCCTTTTGAATTTCGGGTGATCCCTCTTGAGCATGTAGGATTCCGCAACCTGTTCTACATCACTTCTTCCGTAAACGACGAAACGCATAGACTTGAGTTTCGCGTCATTCCGACTTCGACACCCGGTTGCTGAAATTCAGTGCCTTTGAATTTCGGGTGATCCCTCTTGAGCATGTAGGATTCCGCAACTGTTCTACATCACTTCTTCCGTAAACGACGAAACGCATTGTCTGGGTGTTTCGCGTCATTCCGACTTCGACGAACCGGTTGCTGAAATTCAGGTGCCTTTGAATTTCGGGTGATCCCTCTTGAGCATGTAGGATTCCGCAACCTGTACTACATCACTTTTTCCGTAAACGACAAAACGCATAGACTGGGTGAGTTTCGCGTCATTCCGACTTCGACGACCCGGTTGCCGAAATTCAGGTGCCTTTGAATTTCGGGTGATCCTCTTGAGCATGTAGGATTCCGCAACCTGTTCTCCATCACTTCTTCTGTAAACGACGAAACGCATTGTCTGGGTGTCTTTCGCGTCCATCCGACTTCGACGAACCGGTTGCTCAAATTCAGGTGCCTATGAATTTCGGGTGATCCCTCTTGAGCATGTAGGATTCCGCAACCTGTTCTACATCACTTCTTTCGTAAACGACGAAATGCATCCACTAGGTGAGTTTCGTGTCATTCCGACTTCGACGACCCCGTTGCTGAAATTCAGCTGCCTTTGAATTTCGGGTGATCCCTCTTGAGCATGTAGGATTCCGCAACCTGTTCTACATCACTTCTTTCGTAAACGACGAAATGCATCCACTAGTGAGTTTCGCGTCATTCCGACTTCGACGACCCGTTGCTGAAATTCAGGTGCCTTTGAATTTCGGGTGATCCCTCTTGAGCATGTAGGATTCCGCAACCTGTTCTACATCTTCTTCGTAAACGACGAAACGCATTGTCTGTGTGTCTTTCGCGTCCATCCGACTTCGACGAACCGGTTGCTCAAATTCAGGTGCCTATGAATTTCGGGTGATCCCTCTTGAGCATGTAGGATTCCGCAACCTGTTCTACATCACTTCTTTCGTAAACGACGAAATGCATCCACTAGGTGAGTTTCGCGTCATTCCGACTTCGACGACCCGGTTGCTGAAATTCAGCTGCCTTTGAATTTCGGGTGATCCCTCTTGAGCATGTAGGATTCCGCAACCTGTTCTACATCACTTCTTCCGTAAACGACGAAACGCATAGACTTTTGGAGTTTCGCGTCATTCCGACTTCGACAACCCGGTTGCTGAAATTGAGGTGCCTTTGAATTTCGGGTGATCCGTCTTGAGCATGTAGGATTCCGCAACCTGTTCTACATCACTTCTTTCGTAAACGACGAAATGCATCCACTAGGTGAGTTTCGCGTCATTCCGACTTCGACGAACCCGGTTGCTGAAATTGAGGTGCCTTTGAATTTCGGGTGATCCCTCTTGAGCATGTAGGATTCCGCAACCTTCTTCACTTCTGTAAACGACGAAACGCATTGTCTGTGTGTCTTTCGCGTCCATCCGACTTCGACGAACCGGTTGCTCAAATTCAGGTGCCTATGAATTTCGGGTGATCCCTCTTGAGCATGTAGGATTCCGCAACCTGTTCTACATCACTTCTTTCGTAAACGACGAAATGCATCCACTAGGTGAGTTTCGCGTCATTCCGACTTCGACGACCCCGTTGCTGAAATTCAGCTGCCTTTGAATTTCGGGTGATCCCTCTTGAGCATGTAGGATTCCGCAACCTGTTCTACATCACTTCTTTCGTAAACGACGAAATGCATCCACTAGGTGAGTTTCGCGTCATTCCGACTTCGACGACCCGGTTGCTGAAATTGAGGTGCCTTTGAATTTCGGGTGATCCGTCTTGAGCATGTAGGATTCCGCAACCTGTTTTCATCTTCTTCTGTAAACGACGAAACGCATTGTCTGTGTGTCTTTCGCGTCCATCCGACTTCGACGAACCGGTTGCTGAAATTCAGGTGCCTTTGAATTTCGGGTGATCCCTCTTGAGCATGTAGGATTCCGCAACCTGTCTACATCACTTTTTCGTAAACGACGAAAACGCATAGACTGGGTGAGTTTCGCGTCATTCCGACTTCGACGACCCGGTTGCTGAAATTCAGCTGCCTTTGAATTTCGGGTGATCCCTCTTGAGCATGTAGGATTCCGCAACCTGTTCTCCATCACTTCTTCTGTAAACGACGAAACGCATTGTGTGGTGTCTTTCGCGTCCATCCGACTTCGACGAACCGGTTGCTCAAATTCAGGTGCCTATGAATTTCGGGTGATCCCTCTTGAGCATGTAGGATTCCGCAACCTGTTCTACATCACTTCTTTCGTAAACGACGAAATGCAGCCACTGGTGAGTTTCGCGTCATTCCGACTTCGACAACCCGGTTGCTGAAATTCAGGTGCCTTTGAATTTCGGTGATCCTCTTGAGCATGTAGGATTCCGCAACTTCTACATCACTGTAAACGACGAAACGCATTGTCTGGGTGTCTTCGCGTCCATCCGACTTCGACGAACCGGTTGCTCAAATTCAGGTGCCTATGAATTTCGGGTGATCCCTCTTGAGCATGTAGGATTCCGCAACCTGTTCTACATCACTTCTTTCGTAAACGACGAAATGCATCCACTAGGTGAGTTTCGTGTCATTCCGACTTCGACGACCCCGTTGCTGAAATTCAGCTGCCTTTGAATTTCGGGTGATCCCTCTTGAGCATGTAGGATTCCGCAACCTGTTCTACATCACTTCTTTCGTAAACGACGAAATGCATCCACTAGGTGAGTTTCGCGTCATTCCGACTTCGACGACCCGGTTGCTGAAATTGAGGTGCCTTTGAATTTCGGGTGATCCGTCTTGAGCATGTAGGATTCCGCAACCTGTTTTCCAAATCTTCTTCTGTAAACGACGAAACGCATTGTCTGTGTGTCTTTCGCGTCCATCCGACTTCGACGAACCGGTTGCTCAAATTCAGGTGCCTATGAATTTCGGGTGATCCCTCTTGAGCATGTAGGATTCCGCAACCTGTTCTACATCACTTCTTCCGTAAACGACGAAACGCATAGACTTGAGTTTCGCGTCATTCCGACTTCGACGAACCCGGTTGCTGAAATTCAGGTGCCTTTGAATTTCGGGTGATCCCTCTTGAGCATGTAGGATTCCGCAACCTGTTCTTCTGTAAACGACGAAACGCATTGTCTGGGTGTTTCGCGTCATTCCGACTTCGACGAACCGGTTGCTGAAATTCAGGTGCCTTTGAATTTCGGGTGATCCCTCTTGAGCATGTAGGATTCCGCAACCTGTCCTACATCACTTTTTCCGTAAACGACGAAACGCATAGACTGGGTGAGTTTCGCGTCATTCCGACTTCGACGAACCCGGTGCCGAAATTCAGCTGCTTTTGGATTTCGAGTGATCACTCTTGAGCATGTAGGATTCCGCAACCTGTTCTCCATCACTTCTTCTGTAAACGACGAAACGCATTGTCTGGGTGTCTTTCGCGTCCATCCGACTTCGACGAACCGGTTGCTCAAATTCAGGTGCCTATGAATTTCGGGTGATCCCTCTTGAGCATGTAGGATTCCGCAACCTGTCCTACATCACTTTTTCCGTAAACGACAAAACGCATAGACTGGGTGAGTTTCGCGTCATTCCGCCTTCGAGGACCCGACTGCCGAAATTCAGCTGCTTTTGGATTTCGAGTGATCACTCTTGAGCATGTAGGATTCCGCAACCTGTTCTCCATCACTTCTTCTGTAAACGACGAAACGCATTGTCTGGGTGTCTTTCGCGTCCATCCGACTTCGACGAACCGGTTGCTCAAATTCAGGTGCCTATGAATTTCGGGTGATCCCTCTTGAGCATGTAGGATTCCGCAACCTGTTCTACATCACTTCTTTCGTAAACGACGAAATGCATCCACTAGGTGAGTTTCGTGTCATTCCGACTTCGACGACCCCGTTGCTGAAATGCAGCTGCCTTTGAATTTCGGGTGATCCCTCTTGAGCATGTAGGATTCCGCAACCTGTTCTACATCACTTCTTTCGTAAACGACGAAATGCATCCACTAGGTGAGTTTCGCGTCATTCCGACTTCGACGACCCGGTTGCTGAAATTGAGGTGCCTTTGAATTTCGGGTGATCCGTCTTGAGCATGTAGGATTCCGCAACCTGTTTTCCAAATCTTCTTCTGTAAACGACGAAACGCATTGTCTGTGTGTCTTTCGCGTCCATCCGACTTCGACGAACCGGTTGCTCAAATTCAGGTGCCTATGAATTTCGGGTGATCCCTCTTGAGCATGTAGGATTCCGCAACCTGTTCTACATCACTTCTTTCGTAAACGACGAAATACATCCACTAGGTGAGTTTCGCGTCATTCCGACTTCGACGACCCCGGTTGCTGAAATTCAGCTGCCTTTGAATTTCGGGTGATCCCTCTTGAGCATGTAGGATTCCGCAACCTGTTCTACATCACTTCTTCCGTAAACGACGAAACGCATAGACTTTTGGAGTTTCGCGTCATTCCGACTTCGACAACCCGGTTGCTGAAATTCAGGTGCCTTTGAATTTCGGGTGATCCCTCTTGAGCATGTAGGATTCCGCAACCTGTTCTACATCACTTCTTTCATAAACGACGAAATGCATCCACTAGGTGAGTTTCGCCTCATTCCGACTTCGACGACCCCGTTGCTGAAATTCAGCTGCCTATGAATTTCGGGTGATCCCTCTTGAGCATGTAGGATTCCGCAACCTGTTCTACATCACTTCTTTCGTAAACGACGAAATGCATCCACTAGGTAGTTTCGTGTCATTCCGACTTCGACGACCCAGTTGCTGAAATTGAGTGCCTTTGAATTTCGGGTGATCCGTCTTGAGCATGTAGGATTCCGCAACCTGTTTTCCATCTTCTTCTGTAAACGACGAAACGCATTGTCTGGGTGTCTTTCGCGTCCATCCGACTTCGACGAACCGGTTGCTGTCAAATTCAGGTGCCTATGAATTTCGGGTGATCCCTCTTGAGCATGTAGGATTCCGCAACCAGTTCTACATCACTTCTTTCGTAAACGACGAAATGCATCCACTAGGTGAGTTTCGCGTCATTCCGACTTCGACGACCCCGGTTGCTGAAATTCAGCTGCCTTTGAATTTCGGGTGATCCCTCTTGAGCATGTAGGATTCCGCAACCTGTTTTCCAAATCTTCTTCTGTAAATGACGAAACGCATTGTCTGGGTGTCTTTCGCGTCCATCCGACTTCGACGAACCGGTTGCTCAAATTCAGGTGCCTATGAATTTCGGGTGATCCCTCTTGAGCATGTAGGATTCCGCAACCTGTTCTACATCACTTCTTTCGTAAACGACGAAATGCATCCACTAGGTGAGTTTCGCGTCATTCTGACTTCGACGACCCGGTTGCTGAAATTGAGGTGCCTTTGAATTTCGGGTGATCCGTCTTGAGCATGTAGGATTCCGCAACCTGTTCTACATCACTTCTTTCGTAAACGACGAAATGCATCCACTGGTGAGTTTCGCGTCATTCCGACTTCGACGACCCCGGTTGCTGAAATTCAGCTGCCTTTGAATTTCGGGTGATCCCTCTTGAGCATGTAGGATTCCGCAACCTGTTCTCCATCACTTCTTCTGTAAACGACGAAACGCATTGTCTGGGTGTCTTTCGCGTCCATCCGACTTCGATGAACCGGTTGCTCAAATTCAGGTGCCTATGAATTTCGGGTGATCCCTCTTGAGCATGTAGGATTCCGCAACCTGTTCTACATCACTTCTTCTGTAAACGACGAAACGCATCCACTAGGTGAGTTTCGTGTCATTCCGACTTCGACGACCCCGGTTGCTGAAATTCAGGTGCCTTTGAATTTCGGGTGATCCGTCTTGAGCATGTAGGATTCCGCAACCTGTTTCCATCACTTCTTCTCTAAACGACGAAACGCATGTCTGGTGTCTTTCGCGTCCATCCGACTTCGACGAACCGGTTGCTCAAATTCAGGTGCCTATGAATTTCGGGTGATCCCTCTTGAGCATGTAGGATTCCGCAACCTGTTCTACATCACTTCTTCTGTAAACGACGAAACGCATCCACTAGGTCAGTTTCGTGTCATTCCGACTTCGACGACCCCGTTGCTGAAATTCAGCTGCCTTTGAATTTCGGGTGATCCCTCTTGAGCATGTAGGATTCCGCAACCTGTCTACATCACTTCTTCCGTAAACGACGAAACGCATCGTCTGGGTGAGTTTCGCGTCATTCCGACTTCGACGACCCGTTGCTGAAATTCAGCTGCCTTTGAATTTCGGGTGATCCGTCTTGAGCATGTAGGATTCCGCAACCTGTCCTAGATCACTTCTTCCGTAAACGACGAAACGCATCGTCTGGGTGAGTTTCGCGTCATTCCGCCTTCGAAGACCCGGTTGCCGAAATTCAGCTGCCTTTGAATTTCGGGTGATCCCTCTTGAGCATGTAGGATTCCGCAACCTGTTCTCCATCACTTCTTCTGTAAACGACGAAACGCATTGTCTGGGTGTCTTTCGCGTCCATCCGACTTCGACGACCCCGTTGCTGAAATTCAGCTGCCTATGAATTTCGGGTGATCCCTCTTGAGCATGTAGGATTCCGCAACCTGTTCTACATCACTTCTTTCGTAAACGACGAAATGCATCCACTGGGTAGTTTCGCGTCATTCCGACTTCGACGACCCCGGTTGCTGAAATTCAGCTGCCTTTGAATTTCGGGTGATCCCTCTTGAGCATGTAGGATTCCGCAACCTGTTCTACATCACTTCTTCGTAAACGACGAAACGCATACTTGGAGTTTCGCGTCATTCCGACTTCGACGACCCGGTTGCTGAAATTCAGGTGCCTTTGAATTTCGGGTGATCCCTCTTGAGCATGTAGGATTCCGCAACCTGTTCTACATCACTTCTTTCGTAAACGACGAAATGCATTGTCTGGTGTTTTCGCGTCATTCCGACTTCGACGACCGTTGCTGAAATTCAGGTGCCTTTGAATTTCGGGTGATCCCTCTTGAGCATGTAGGATTCCGCAACCTGTTCTACATCACTTCTTTCGTAAACGACGAAATGCATCCACTAGGTGAGTTTCGCGTCATTCCGACTTCGACGACCCGGTTGCTGAAATTGAGGTGCCTTTGAATTTCGGGTGATCCGTCTTGAGCATGTAGGATTCCGCAACCTGTTCTACATCACTTCTTTCGTAAACGACAAAATGCATCCACTAGGTGAGTTTCGCGTCATTCCGACTTCGACGACCCCGTTGCTGAAATTCAGCTGCCTTTGAATTTCGGGTGATCCCTCTTGAGCATGTAGGATTCCGCAACCTGTTCTACATCACTTCTTTCATAAACGACGAAATGCATCCACTAGGTGAGTTTCGTGTCATTCCGACTTCGACGACCCCGTTGCTGAAATTCAGCTGCCTTTGAATTTCGGGTGATCCCTCTTGAGCATGTAGGATTCCGCAACCTGTTCTACATCACTTCTTTCGTAAACGACGAAATGCAGCCACTAGGTGAGTTTCGCGTCATTCCGACTTCGACGACCCGGTTGCTGAAATTGAGGTGCCTTTGAATTTCGGGTGATCCGTCTTGAGCATGTAGGATTCCGCAACCTGTCTCTTCTTCTAAACGACGAAACGCATTGTCTGGGTGTCTTTCGCGTCCATCCGACTTCGACGAACCCGGTTGCTGAAATTCAGGTGCCTATGAATTTCGGGTGATCCCTCTTGAGCATGTAGGATTCCGCAACCTGTTCTACATCACTTCTTTCGTAAACGACGAAATGCATCCACTAGGTGAGTTTCGTGTCATTCCGACTTCGACGACCCCGTTGCTGAAATTCAGCTGCCTTTGAATTTCGGGTGATCCCTCTTGAGCATGTAGGATTCCGCAACCTGTTCTACATCACTTCTTTCGTAAACGACGAAATGCATCCACTAGGTGAGTTTCGCGTCATTCCGACTTCGACGACCCGGTTGCTGAAATTGAGGTGCCTTTGAATTTCGGGTGATCCGTCTTGAGCATGTAGGATTCCGCAACCTGTTTTCCAAATCTTCTTCTGTAAACGACGAAACGCATTGTCTGTGTGTCTTTCGCGTCCATCCGACTTCGACGAACCGGTTGCTCAAATTCAGGTGCCTATGAATTTCGGGTGATCCCTCTTGAGCATGTAGGATTCCGCAACCTGTTTACATCACTTCTTTCCGTAAACGACGAAACGCATACTGGGTGAGTTTCGCGTCATTCCGACTTCGACGACCCGGTTGCTGAAATTCAGCTGCCTTTGAATTTCGGGTGATCCCTCTTGAGCATGTAGGATTCCGCAACCTGTTCTACATCACTTCTTCTAAACGACGAACGCATAGATTTTGGAGTTTCGCGTCATTCCGACTTCGACGAACCCGGTTGCTGAAATTGAGGTGCCTTTGAATTTCGGGTCATCCGTCTTGAGCATGTAGGATTCCGCAACCTGTTCTACATCACTTCTTTCGTAAACGACGAAATGCAGCCACTAGGTGAGTTTCGCGTCATTCCGACTTCGACAACCCGGTTGCTGAAATTGAGGTGCCTTTGAATTTCGGTTGATCCGTCTTGAGCATGTAGGATTCCGCAACTTCTTCTGTAAACGACGAAACGCATTGTCTGGGTGTCTTTCGCGTCCATCCGACTTCGACGAACCGGTTGCTCAAATTCAGGTGCCTATGAATTTCGGGTGATCCCTCTTGAGCATGTAGGATTCCGCAACCTGTTCTACATCACTTCTTTCGTAAACGACGAAATGCATCCACTAGGTGAGTTTCGTGTCATTCCGACTTCGACGACCCCGTTGCTGAAATGCAGCTGCCTTTGAATTTCGGGTGATCCCTCTTGAGCATGTAGGATTCCGCAACCTGTTCTACATCACTTCTTTCGTAAACGACGAAATGCATCCACTAGGTGAGTTTCGCGTCATTCCGACTTCGACGACCCGGTTGCTGAAATTGAGGTGCCTTTGAATTTCGGGTGATCCGTCTTGAGCATGTAGGATTCCGCAACCTGTTTTCCAAATCTTCTTCTGTAAACGACGAAACGCATTGTCTGTGTGTCTTTCGCGTCCATCCGACTTCGACGAACCGGTTGCTCAAATTCAGGTGCCTATGAATTTCGGGTGATCCCTCTTGAGCATGTAGGATTCCGCAACCTGTTCTACATCACTTCTTCCGTAAACGACGAAACGCATAGACTTTTGGAGTTTCGCGTCATTCCGACTTCGACAACCCGGTTGCTGAAATTGAGGTGCCTTTGAATTTCGGTTGATCCGTCTTGAGCATGTAGGATTCCGCAACTTCTTCTGTAAACGACGAAACGCATTGTCTGGGTGTCTTTCGCGTCCATCCGACTTCGACGAACCGGTTGCTCAAATTCAGGTGCCTATGAATTTCGGGTGATCCCTCTTGAGCATGTAGGATTCCGCAACCTGTCCTACATCACTTTTTCCGTAAACGACAAAACGCATAGACTGGGTGAGTTTCGCGTCATTCCGCCTTCGAGGACCCGACTGCCGAAATTCAGCTGCTTTTGGATTTCGAGTGATCACTCTTGAGCATGTAGGATTCCGCAACCTGTTCTCCATCACTTCTTCTGTAAACGACGAAACGCATTGTCTGGGTGTCTTTCGCGTCCATCCGACTTCGACGAACCGGTTGCTCAAATTCAGGTGCCTATGAATTTCGGGTGATCCCTCTTGAGCATGTAGGATTCCGCAACCTGTCCTACATCACTTTTTCCGTAAACGACAAAACGCATAGACTGGGTGAGTTTCGCGTCATTCCGCCTTCGAGGACCCGACTGCCGAAATTCAGCTGCTTTTGGATTTCGAGTGATCACTCTTGAGCATGTAGGATTCCGCAACCTGTTCTCCATCACTTCTTCTGTAAACGACGAAACGCATTGTCTGGGTGTCTTTCGCGTCCATCCGACTTCGACGAACCGGTTGCTCAAATTCAGGTGCCTATGAATTTCGGGTGATCCCTCTTGAGCATGTAGGATTCCGCAACCTGTTCTACATCACTTCTTTCGTAAACGACGAAATGCATCCACTAGATGAGTTTCGTGTCATTCCGACTTCGACGACCCCGTTGCTGAAATGCAGCTGCCTTTGAATTTCGGGTGATCCCTCTTGAGCATGTAGGATTCCGCAACCTGTTCTACATCACTTCTTTCGTAAACGACGAAATGCATCCACTAGGTGAGTTTCGCGTCATTCCGACTTCGACGACCCGGTTGCTGAAATTGAGGTGCCTTTGAATTTCGGGTGATCCGTCTTGAGCATGTAGGATTCCGCAACCTGTTTTCCAAATCTTCTTCTGTAAACGACGAAACGCATTGTCTGTGTGTCTTTCGCGTCCATCCGACTTCGACGAACCGGTTGCTCAAATTCAGGTGCCTATGAATTTCGGGTGATCCCTCTTGAGCATGTAGGATTCCGCAACCTGTTCTACATCACTTCTTTCGTAAACGACGAAATACATCCACTAGGTGAGTTTCGTGTCATTCCGACTTCGACGACCCCGTTGCTGAAATTCAGCTGCCTTTGAATTTCGGGTGATCCCTCTTGAGCATGTAGGATTCCGCAACCTGTTCTACATCACTTCTTCCGTAAACGACGAAACGCATAGACTTTTGGAGTTTCGCGTCATTCCGACTTCGACAACCCGGTTGCTGAAATTGAGGTGCCTTTGAATTTCGGGTGATCCCTCTTGAGCATGTAGGATTCCGCAACCTGTTCTACATCACTTCTTTCATAAACGACGAAATGCATCCACTAGGTGAGTTTCGCCTCATTCCGACTTCGACGACCCCGTTGCTGAAATTCAGCTGCCTATGAATTTCGGGTGATCCCTCTTGAGCATGTAGGATTCCGCAACCTGTTCTACATCACTTCTTTCGTAAACGACGAAATGCATCCACTAGGTAAGTTTCGTGTCATTCCGACTTCGACGACCCGGTTGCTGAAATTGAGTTGCCTTTGAATTTCGGGTGATCCGTCTTGAGCATGTAGGATTCCGCAACCTGTTTTCCAAGTCTTCTTCTGTAAACGACGAAACGCATTGTCTGGGTGTCTTTCGCGTCCATCCGACTTCGACGAACCGGTTGGTCAAATTCAGGTGCCTATGAATTTCGGGTGATCCCTCTTGAGCATGTAGGATTCCGCAACCAGTTCTACATCACTTCTTTCGTAAACGACGAAATGCATCCACTAGGTGAGTTTCGCGTCATTCCGACTTCGACGACCCCGTTGCTGAAATTCAGCTGCCTTTGAATTTCGGGTGATCCCTCTTGAGCATGTAGGATTCCGCAACCTGTTTTCCAAATCTTCTTCTGTAAATGACGAAACGCATTGTCTGGGTGTCTTTCGCGTCCATCCGACTTCGACGAACCGGTTGCTCAAATTCAGGTGCCTATGAATTTCGGGTGATCCCTCTTGAGCATGTAGGATTCCGCAACCCGTTCTACATCACTTCTTTCGTAAACGACGAAATGAATCCACTAGGTGAGTTTCGCGTCATTCTGACTTCGACGACCCGGTTGCTGAAATTGAGGTGCCTTTGAATTTCTGGTGATCCGTCTTGAGCATGTAGGATTCCGCAACCTGTTCTACATCACTTCTTTCGTAAACGACGAAATGCATCCACTAGGTGAGTTTCGCCTCATTCCGACTTCGACGACCCCGTTGCTGAAATTCAGCTGCCTTTGAATTTCGGGTGATCCCTCTTGAGCATGTAGGATTCCGCAACCTGTTGTCCATCACTTCTTCTGTAAACGACGAAACGCATTGTCTGGGTGTCTTTCGCGTCCATCCGACTTCGATGAACCGGTTGCTCAAATTCAGGTGCCTATGAATTTCGGGTGATCCCTCTTGAGCATGTAGGATTCCGCAACCTGTTCTACATCACTTCTTCTGTAAACGACGAAACGCATCCACTAGGTCAGTTTCGTGTCATTCCGACTTCGACGACCCCGTTGCTGAAATTCAGCTACCTTTGAATTTCGGGTGATCCGTCTTGAGCATGTAGGATTCCGCAACCTGTTGTCCATCACTTCTTCTCTAAACGACGAAACGCATTGTCTGGGTGTCTTTCGCATCCATCCGACTTCGACGAACCGGTTGCTCAAATTCAGGTGCCTATGAATTTCGGGTGATCCCTCTTGAGCATGTAGGATTCCGCAACCTGTTCTACATCACTTCTTCTGTAAACGACGAAACGCATCCACTAGGTCAGTTTCGTGTCATTCCGACTTCGACGACCCCGTTGCTGAAATTCAGCTACCTTTGAATTTCGGGTGATCCCTCTTGAGCATGTAGGATTCCGCAACCTGTCCTAGATCACTTCTTCCGTAAACAACGAAACGCATCGTCTGGGTGAGTTTCGCGTCATTCCGCCTTCGAAGACCCTGTTGCCGAAATTCTGCTGCCTTTGAATTTCGGGTGATCCGTCTTGAGCATGTAGGATTCCGCAACCTGTCCTAGATCACTTCTTCCGTAAACGACGAAACGCATCGTCTGGGTGAGTTTCGCGTCATTCCGCCTTCGAAGACCCTGTTGCCGAAATTCTGCTGCCTTTGAATTTCGGGTGATCCCTCTTGAGCATGTAGGATTCCGCAACCTGTTCTCCATCACTTCTTCTGTAAACGACGAAACGCATCTGGGTGAGTTTCGCGTCATTCCGACTTCGACGACCCCGTTGCTGAAATTCAGCTGCCTATGAATTTCGGGTGATCCCTCTTGAGCATGTAGGATTCCGCAACCTGTTCTACATCACTTCTTTCGTAAACGACGAAATGCATCCACTAGGTAAGTTTCGTGTCATTCCGACTTCGACGACCCCGTTGCTGAAATTCAGCTGCCTTTGAATTTCGGGTGATCCCTCTTGAGCATGTAGGATTCCGCAACCTGTTCTACATCACTTCTTCCGTAAACGACGAAACGCATAGACTTTTGGAGTTTCGCGTCATTCCGACTTCGACGACCCGGTTGCTGAAATTGAGGTGCCTTTGAATTTCGGGTGATCCGTCTTGAGCATGTAGGATTCCGCAACCTGTTCTCCATCACTTCTTCTGTAAACGACGAAACGCATTGTCTGGGTGTCTTTCGCGTCCATCCGACTTCGACGAACCGGTTGCTCAAATTCAGGTGCCTATGAATTTCGGGTGATCCCTCTTGAGCATGTAGGATTCCGCAACCTGTTCTACATCACTTCTTTCGTAAACGACGAAATGCATCTGGTGTTTCGCGTCATTCCGACTTCGACGACCCGGTTGCTGAAATTCAGGTGCCTTTGAATTTCGGGTGATCCCTCTTGAGCATGTAGGATTCCGCAACCTGTTCTACATCACTTCTTTCGTAAACGACGAAATGCATCCACTAGGTGAGTTTCGCGTCATTCCGACTTCGACGACCCGGTTGCTGAAATTGAGGTGCCTTTGAATTTCGGGTGATCCGTCTTGAGCATGTAGGATTCCGCAACCTGTTCTACATCACTTCTTTCGTAAACGACGAAATGCATCCACTAGGTGAGTTTCGTGCATTCCGACTTCGACGACCCCGTTGCTGAAATTCAGCTGCCTTTGAATTTCGGGTGATCCCTCTTGAGCATGTAGGATTCCGCAACCTGTTCTACATCACTTCTTTCGTAAACGACGAAATGCAGCCACTAGGTGAGTTTCGCGTCATTCCGACTTCGACGACCCGGTTGCTGAAATTGAGGTGCCTTTGAATTTCGGGTGATCCGTCTTGAGCATGTAGGATTCCGCAACCTGTTCTACATCACTTCTTCTGTAAACGACGAAACGCATCCACTAGGTAGTTTCGCGTCATTCCGACTTCGACGACCCGGTTGCTGAAATTCAGGTGCCTTTGAATTTCGGGTGATCCCTCTTGAGCATGTAGGATTCCGCAACCTGTTCTACATCACTTCTTTCGTAAACGACGAAATGCATCCACTAGGGTGTTTCGTCATCCGACTTCGACGACCCCGTTGCTGAAATTCAGCTGCCTATGAATTTCGGGTGATCCCTCTTGAGCATGTAGGATTCCGCAACCTGTTCTACATCACTTCTTCGTAAACGACGAAACGCATCCACTAGGAGTTTCGTGTCATTCCGACTTCGACGACCCCGTTGCTGAAATTCAGCTACCTTTGAATTTCGGGTGATCCCTCTTGAGCATGTAGGATTCCGCAACCTGTTCTTCATCACTTCTTCCGTAAACGACGAAACGCATTGTCTGGTGAGTTTCGCGTCATTCCGACTTCGACGACCGGTTGCTCAAATTCAGGTGCCTTTGAATTTCGGGTGATCCGTCTTGAGCATGTAGGATTCCGCAACCTGTTCTACATCACTTCTTCGTAAACGACGAAACGCATCGTCTGGTGAGTTTCGCGTCATTCCGACTTCGACGACCCCGTTGCTGAAATTCAGCTGCCTTTGAATTTCGGGTGATCCCTCTTGAGCATGTAGGATTCCGCAACCTGTTCTACATCACTTCTTCCGTAAACGACGAAACGCATAGACTTTTGGAGTTTCGCGTCATTCCGACTTCGACAACCCGGTTGCTGAAATTGAGGTGCCTTTGAATTTCGGGTGATCCGTCTTGAGCATGTAGGATTCCGCAACCTGTTCTACATCACTTCTTTCGTAAACGACGAAACGCATAGCTGGTGTTTCGCGTCATTCCGACTTCGACAACCCGGTTGCTGAAATTGAGGTGCCTTTGAATTTCGGTGATCCGTCTTGAGCATGTAGGATTCCGCAACCTGTTCTACATCACTTCTTTCGTAAACGACGAAATGCATCCACTAGTGAGTTTCGCGTCATTCCGACTTCGACGACCCCGTTGCTGAAATTCAGCTGCCTTTGAATTTCGGGTGATCCCTCTTGAGCATGTAGGATTCCGCAACCTGTTCTACATCACTTCTTTCGTAAACGACGAAATGCATCCACTAGGTGAGTTTCGCGTCATTCCGACTTCGACGACCCGGTTGCTGCAAATTGAGGTGCCTTTGAATTTCGGGTGATCCCTCTTGAGCATGTAGGATTCCGCAACCTGTTCTACATCACTTCTTCTGTAAACGACGAAACGCATCCACTAGGTGTTTCGCGTCATTCCGACTTCGACGACCCGGTTGCTGAAATTCAGGTGCCTTTGAATTTCGGGTGATCCATCTTGAGCATGTAGGATTCCGCAACCTGTTTTCCATCACTTCTTCTCGTAAACGACGAAACGCATCACTGGTGTTTCGCGTCCATCCGACTTCGACGAACCGGTTGCTCAAATTCAGGTGCCTATGAATTTCGGGTGATCCCTCTTGAGCATGTAGGATTCCGCAACCTGTTCTACATCACTTCTTCCGTAAACGACGAAACGCATAGACTTTTGGAGTTTCGCGTCATTCCGACTTCGACAACCCGGTTGCTGAAATTGAGGTGCCTTTGAATTTCGGGTGATCCCTCTTGAGCATGTAGGATTCCGCAACCTGTCTACATCACTTCTTTCATAAACGACGAAACGCATCTGGGTGAGTTTCGCGTCATTCCGACTTCGACGACCGTTGCTGAAATTCAGCTGCCTATGAATTTCGGGTGATCCCTCTTGAGCATGTAGGATTCCGCAACCTGTCCTACATCACTTTTTCCATAAACGACAAAACGCATAGACTGGTAAGTTTCGTGTCATTCCGACTTCGACGACCCGGTTGCTTAAATTGAGTTGCCTTTGAATTTCGGGTGATCCGTCTTGAGCATGTAGGATTCCGCAACCTGTTTTCCAAGTCTTCTTCTGTAAACGACGAAACGCATTGTCTGGGTGTCTTTCGCGTCCATCCGACTTCGACGAACCGGTTGGTCAAATTCAGGTGCCTATGAATTTCGGGTGATCCCTCTTGAGCATGTAGGATTCCGCAACCAGTTCTACATCACTTCTTTCGTAAACGACGAAATGCATCCACTAGGTGAGTTTCGCGTCATTCCGACTTCGACGACCCCGTTGCTGAAATTCAGCTGCCTTTGAATTTCGGGTGATCCCTCTTGAGCATGTAGGATTCCGCAACCTGTTTTCCAAATCTTCTTCTGTAAACGACGAAACGCATTGTCTGGGTGTCTTTCGCGTCCATCCGACTTCGACGAACCGGTTGCTCAAATTCAGGTGCCTATGAATTTCGGGTGATCCCTCTTGAGCATGTAGGATTCCGCAACCCGTTCTACATCACTTCTTTCGTAAACGACGAAATGAATCCACTAGGTGAGTTTCGCGTCATTCTGACTTCGACGACCCGGTTGCTGAAATTGAGGTGCCTTAGAATTTCTGGTGATCCGTCTTGAGCATGTAGGATTCCGCAACCTGTTCTACATCACTTCTTTCGTAAACGACGAAATGCATCCACTAGGTGAGTTTCGCCTCATTCCGACTTCGACGACCCCGTTGCTGAAATTCAGCTGCCTTTGAATTTCGGGTGATCCCTCTTGAGCATGTAGGATTCCGCAACCTGTTGTCCATCACTTCTTCTGTAAACGACGAAACGCATTGTCTGGGTGTCTTTCGCGTCCATCCGACTTCGATGAACCGGTTGCTCAAATTCAGGTGCCTATGAATTTCGGGTGATCCCTCTTGAGCATGTAGGATTCCGCAACCTGTTCTACATCACTTCTTCTGTAAACGACGAAACGCATCCAAACAAAGAAAAGTTTAAGACATCACCCCCCCCCCAAGAACATCATCATTAATCAATTCCAGGGTTTCCTATGAAATACATGTCCGGTCCACTTTTCCCAAAAACGACTGAAAAATTAATGTTTCGGTTCACTTTCCACTGGTACCACCACGAAGAACGGCTTCTTTTCCAGAGAAGAGGTCACCCCCAGTTCCTTGCATGGAGACAAGCACACTTGATGCGTGGTTAGCTCTAAAAATCAAAATCAAAATCAAAATCCCACCATAGATAATTGAGAGATGACAAAAAAAAAAGGATAAAAAAATGTAAAATGCATTAAAAGAGAACAACAAGCGCAACTCAGGATGCCCGTTAAAAGAAGAGCCCCCGGCAACACCCCTTATTAGACAATTCAACTCGAAGAAGAAATTCCTCGGCCATGTAGTTTCGGCAATACTAGTGAATTTAAATTTAAAAATAATGCCGACGCCTAACAACTAAGTTGTGTTGTAAAAGACCTAATGAGACAGCACAGACCTTCACTACATTCAGGTGTTATAAGGGCCTACAGGGTACATGGTGTTCTATCCAAAGTTCGATATCATGAATAAACCCTTCTCTTATCCCAGAAACTTTGTAGGAAACTTTTCATGAAAAATCATCCCTGGTCTACAAGCATCCTCCCACTCTATCCAACTTTCGCATAATAACCATCCATAAATGCCACAATAATGTAAAGGGCAGTTCTTTGTATATGCACATGCCCACTCTATGCAGAAATTTAAACATCTTAAAGCGCCAAAAGAAACAGCTTTGACTGTCCCTGAAAGTGGTTGTCTCTGAAAATTTCTAAACATTGCTCTCTACCTAAGTGTGTTTCGAGATATCTTACATTGATTTTGCCATGTAGAGAAAGAGAATACCATCGCAAATAATTGTGATAGTGAAATAAACAAGTGATCCACTAGGAAATAAGAAACAAGATGAGAAAAGCCAGGTACTCTCTCTCCACAAGTCAATTGGCAAGATGGATGTAAAAGAAAAAAGCTTTCAGCATATCATGGAATCCCAACCCTGTAAAACGTGTGAACCTTGGAATCATTGTTTGATGAGTTCATAATGGAAATTCACATCAGCAACACACAGAAGACATGAAACAAATACCTCCATTATCATCTTATATCTCAATTATATGTCAAACATATATAACCCACTTGCACTTGCGACATGTCAACACAGCTGCTGACTCATAATAAATAAATTCCCAGCTTTAGTTAAGTTTTTAGTTCATCTTGAAACAGTCAAGAAACCACGAAGCCACATAAAGGTAATTTACACATGGAGGTTTGGCCAAATAAATATCCATAACAAATTACTTGCTAAAGGATACAACATAACACTAGTGAATTTTTTTATTAAAAATTAATGGAACATGTCGAAACAGTAATGCTTAATACAGAAAATTGTCAGTGATTTATTTAATATGCCGATAACACCAGATGAAATTTAAAGCAAGGTTCATGGCATCAAATAGCTTGAACATCTCAAAATTAATATGGGCATGTTAATGCAACAAATTGTCAACTTTTTGCATGATTTTACTGTTAAAGCTGTCAGTAGAGGATTACAAATTGGACGGTGAAAAGTAAATATCCACATTTCCTCCACGTTTTCTGCTCCTTGTATTTTCTTTTTCTTGTGTTGCTCCTACAATGAGATTCATCTCTCTATGAGCGGGTTCATTTTGATGAAAGGTATTTTTCAAACTTTTTCTCTTTTGTCCGTGACACCAGCCATTGCATCTCCACATATGCATCTCCATCATTGACATGCTTAATCTTAATGACCATGTGATACCAACTTCTGACTTAATCTTAAGCATACTAATTTATTAACCACCATCAATTCTCAAAAATCAAGTCACCAACTGAACATAAAAGATACAAATTTATTAATCACCACCAATACTCAAAAAACAAGTCACCGACACAGTATATCTTTTACGTTCATCATATTCTGCATTATTGACAACCATTTATGCTAAACTTCTTTTCTAATTCAATTGGTAAAGTTCCAATGACAATCGTCCTATTAACCTTCATTCAATAAAACACAAAGTCTGTTGAATAAAACACAAAGTCTGTTGAAAAATTTAGTCATCAGCTGGAAGAAATGGAATCTCTGATAGCATGGTCAGCGGGATATATATCCTTTACTGAAGGCATTAACCGTATCAAGTATAAAAGATACAGTTGAAACCACCCCAGAAATGGAGAAAAAGCCGGCACTGGTAGCCATTGCTTCAACTTGCTACCTTCCAACCAAAACACCATTCAAGTACCATAAATATGAAGTTATCTCCACACAGCACAACCATCCCTTCCTTTTATAGAAATTCATGTATCACAGCTCTTCTTAATTAAATACTATCCTCATATATTTGCTTCCAGGAGGTCAGTGCACATATCTTCTCAGATAATACAAACTATCAAACAAAATTTGATTCAGGACTTGCCTTTGAAACTCAAAACTAAATTTGCTAAGAATTTCAAATCCCACTTCAATTCCCTTGATCTTTACTAATTTTATTCATGCAGAACACACTTGCATCTCAGAAAATTATGCTGCAACTGTTAGCAAGAATTGGCCATGAATTAATGACAACTATGCTTAATAACATGTAATTTTCAAGCTTTCTTCTTTTGACATTGAGAATCAAGTGGAAATACTAGCACCATTCCAACTTAAAGTAAAAGTAAAATATAATCATCAGTGGCCAACATAAAGATTGACCATATCGATCATAAATTAAATGGCACAAACAAATTATCAAGTATTGTTATGCAGTTCTAATTTCAACATGACATAAGAAACAATCTCCTTTGCTAAGAACCTAATGAAGTTCCAAGTTCATCCATATAGACATTAAAAGATGGAATATATATATCAAACAGGGAAAAAGCTTAAATGAGCTGGTTGGCTAAGAAAAGAATAATCAATTTTCTAGCAAAAAGAACAGATGAGGACAAGTAAGGATGTCTACAGCACAGAGCATGGCATTAATTAACATGAAGAGAAAAAGGATAGGGTTTGATCAACTACAAAAAATAATCTCCAAAGTTGTTAAGAAATTATTGCAGTCCTATAGAAGTAAGTTATCAAGTGCTAAGTTGAAACTTCATTAGATATCAGCTCAAAAACTTTATTAAATCTCAAAATCTCAGGACTTAAAGATTGGCTTGTACAAAAAAGAGATTTCAAATGTCTTGCAAGTGCCATTAACAATGAAGTTTGAGCTACAAACAGCCTATTGTACTTTTACTGCCACCTTTAGAGAAGTTTAGCAGAGTGGTCATTCCCTGTCAAAAGAGTTGAGGCTACAATATTTGAGTTCGATAGAATTGCATGGCACCATCAAAAACTACCTAAAAACCAGAACTTTAGACAAGGGAGAAAACCTCATCTTGCAAAAGTGCTAGTGCCTTTCCTCAAAAGCTGGGTTCTACAAGCAATCTGTGGAATTTTTTATTCCAAATACAAAAGTTGGATAAAAATACATGTTTCAGTTCCTCAAACCCAATTAAATGCCCAATTTAGCTGAGCTTCAGAATTAGTTGGGTAGAGTTATGAATTGAGCAATAGCACCAAGATCAACTAAATATTGAGGGATCACAATGATTAGAGGTATAATTCAAAACATCCTAAGAAAATGCCATCTCAAACAACTAAAGGTGACCAACAAATGCACAGTGAACTAATAAGATCAGACTGAATTTCCAATAGATAATGTAACATAAAACTAGCCCACTTCTAAAATGAAGATTTCATTATCAAAACCAACAAACTTAACTGCCACTGAACTTCAGGTCTGAAAACTCTTCTTTAATGAGGCAGCAACCTGAAATGACAAGACTGGAATAAACCATCGGGAAAACAGAAAAGGGCTATGGAAGGTTGAATCACCAACGACGCCAAGTTTAAAATACCAAAAGAACAAAATCAACTGCAATGAGTCCAACGCAATTCAAATTGCCAGGGACCACCATGACTCTATGCTCATTCCCGCGTCTCTCAAAACTGGCATTCCTGGGCTTGCTTGTATGTTCGAGCGAGGAATGATGTTAGGCCCAATATTTATTGTGGATAAAGTCTTTCTCTTTGGGTGAGAAATAAACCGCAATTTGCATATATAAGATTTTCTAAAGTTAAACAGGACTTGGCTGCTTAAATAGCAAAGCCAATTAACTCCCCACGTTTACACGTCAACTAATAAAAAGAACACACGACTACGAAATACAAATAAATGATAATGGACAGAGACAATCCCTACTGCCACGTTTTCTAACTGCCCTCCCGCATGTATTGTCTCTTTGCAAACAAGTATTTGTCCACACGACGCACTTACAGATATTTGAGGTTTGGTTTGAGGCCACGAACTGAACATCGTGGCCTATCATTACTCCCCCCCACGAAGATTATCCTTGTCCACAAGGATGGATGGCGAGAACCGAGCGAGCAATTGGTTCCACAGATTCTTCAAGGTGCTCTGCAGCATAATGTTTGTTGTGGATGTCATCATCGACTGCTTCATCGTCCTCAACATGACCTTCTAACATCAACAGTTTTGCTCCTTGACATTTATGCCCTGCTGTGAAACGTTCATTACAATTGAAACACAACCCCTGCAGTCTTCTCCGTTGCATCTCATCCCAACTTAAACGTCGTATCGGTGTCACATGTGTTGTTGACGTTGATGGTGGAAGGGCAAGAGGGGTTCGTACCGATGGTGTTGGACGTATGAACTTCCTCTGTCTCATGAGCTGATCATCCTTCATTCGTGCAAAGCTGATAGCATCTTTCAATGTTTGTGGTTTAAACATACGAATGCCATCTGATATATCCGTCTCCAAACCACCCATAAAAGTTCCTACTAAAGCCTTTTGTGTCCAACCTCTGACCCGATTGCCTAACCTTTCAAATTCTCGCTGGTAATCACGCAAGGATCCAGTTTGTCTGATTCTTGAAAGAGCTTCATCAAAGTTCTCACACTCTGATGGTCCAAAACGAGCCCATAGTTCATCTTCGAAATTCACCCAAGTAATTACTCGTCCCTCGTCGTGGAAACTCCTGCGAATCCACTGCCACCACTGATTCGCTTCTCCTTCTAGATGATAGGATGCCAGAGATACCTTTTGTGTTTCAGCAGTATTCTGAAACTCAAAAAATTGGTTTACCCGATTAAACCACTCAGTTGGGTCGTCTCCTGAAAAGCGAGGAAACTCCAGCTTTGCAGTTTTTGAAGAAACAATTTGTCGCCCTCCTTCATGGCCCTCACGATATTGATTACCGTGAGCTGCAGGTGCCTGATTGGCAAGTAATACATCAGAGAGACGATTGAGTGTTTCCTCCATTTGACGATGCCTATCAGCCATATGGATCTCCATTCTTTGTAGTCCATCTTGGACCTCCCCGAGAGCAATTTCTAGTTGCTCAATACGTTCTTTATTGGTTCCCATCACAGGCTCTGATACCAATGTTAGGCCCAATATTTATTGTGGATAAAGTCTTTCTCTTTGGGTGAGAAATAAACCGCAATTTGCATATATAAGATTTTCTAAAGTTAAACAGTACTTGGCTGCTTAAATAGCAAAGCCAATTAACTCCCCACGTTTACACGTCAACTAATAAAAAGAACACACGACTACGAAATACAAATAAATGATAATGGACAGAGACAATCCCTACTGCCACGTTTTCTAACTGCCCTCCCGCATGTATTGTCTCTTTGCAAACAAGTATTTGTCCACACGACGCACTTACAGATATTTGAGGTTTGGTTTGAGGCCACGAACTGAACATCGTGGCCTATCAAATGATCACTGGGAACTCTACAAAATAAAGCAGAAAAACAGAAAGAGTAACGGAAGTTTCTGACAAATAAATCTGAGAAAATACACTGGTGAATTCCAAAGTAAATAAACAGATAAATATAAATATTGACCATAAAATACAATCAAAACTGTACGAAGCAAATTCAATTAGGAGACGCGTGCTCATACTCTGCCTACTCGAATCTAAAGATTGCAATTAGTTTTGAAAGAGAACCTTGCAAAATAAATTAACAATACAAAATTAGAAAACGAGTACTCACTGCATAGCTTCTAATTGTGTTTATAATGTATTTATCAATGTATTTATAATGTTGAGTCAAAAATAATTATTTAAATAAAAACAAATCAACATCTTGATTTTTTTAATCAATTTCTAATCATTAAATTTTGTACGAATCAGCAACGTATTGTGATGTCGTTTGAAATGGATGATAGTTTGTCTATCCCATTCAAAAATTCTTTAAAAATAAAGCTAGGCTCATGAGCACGGGTTGAGATGGAAGGCCTATTGCCCGGTCTGGTTTTCTTTGGAACAACGTGAACTTCTTTTTATAAAATAACATTCTGCTATTCTCCCTTCCAAATCACAGCTCTTGTGAATAAGAGAATTGAAAGACTGTATTTGCCGAGATAATTTTTCTATTGATGTTCAGTATGTATTTATACAATGTGTGGTGTAACAGATTCACTACAATCCAAGAATCTGTTACACCACAAGTATTGCTATTCTATAACAATAAAGAAGAATTAAATGCTGGCATTATAATCTGTACAACTATAATCTGTTACATAATATTTCTGCTGCTCTACAGCTCTCTCTAGTTATTGTTGTCAACAATATCAAGGGCTAGTGGAAAATCCAGGGAAATGAATCTGCCTTTTCAAGTCTCGAGTAAATAATGTCTCTGTTCCTAGTCCATAAAGAAGGTTGTTCATCAGGGATCTTTCTCCAAGGCTGTTTTATGCTTTCAGGTTTCGACTTTTGGTGCGATGTATGGTAATTAAAGTAAGAAGCAAATAGACAAAGGATTTCTGTCTTTAAATTCCTGTTCCGTTCTTGAGTAATGTGAAAAATATTGGCAAAAAGGAAGGTTCTATTAAACATTAATTCACGATTATGAATTATATTACCATTCCCAATTCATAATCCATGTAACCTCTACAAATTTCTGATTAACTGTTTCAAGATAATCTCATAGCAATTTAATAGTGTTTCTGGTTTACTTACCAACTGGTAGCACTATTTTTTGCCAGACTGCTGTAGTTTCCACACCACCATAATGGCTCATGACTGGTTCACTAGCCTGCATTCCACCACCGCCACTTGTTTATCTATACGGCAATGTAAGATGAATCTGTGTTTTTCTTTAATGTGCCAAGACTGATAAGTATCTATATGTTTCTGTGATAACTATATCCAGTTCCTCTAGTTAATTTATCCTTTTTTGTTTCCCTTTTTCCTTTCTATTTCCGCGGGCTTTCCATCTTATAGTACAAGAAAAAGAGGCTGTTTGCAACGGATTAGTGTCGGAATATGCAGCTCAAGGTTTTAACTTTGAAATTAACTATCCATTCTTCTCTTCCTCTCTCTCGTTCGTCTGCCTCATTTATTCTCAGAAGAAATTTAAACAAACACTCTCCATCCTTCTATTGAAAACACTGCAGTGAACAGTGATTACATCAATTCCGTTCCAGCTCTTGTTCCCGATCTCCACCCTGCCGGTGTCGAGCTTCAGTTACCTAGTAGACCCATCATCACCACAACAAAGATCTACTCTTCAGGTACAGTCAGCATTTCCATTTTTTAAATTCCTTAGTTTCTAAATTTGTTTAGTTTAGGGAGATTGAGGTGGCCGTGGTGGTAAGGGGGAGTTTCTGGAGAGCATTGTCATGGGTTTGGCTAGGCGTCTATGGTCATGGGTTGTGGCTAATTAAGTGATTTTATGGAAAACTGGGGGAACCACAACCGGAACCACGGTGGTAAGGGTTCCGGTTGTGGGTTGTGGTTTCTGTTTTGAATTCGCATCGTATCCCTGAGTTCGAAAGATAAATTTTAGAAGTTGCAGTTGTAGCCCCGTTTGGTTAGTTCCTCATTCTTGAGAAATGGAGTTTCCTCTCCCGATGATGGGCTGTCATCCTCTTTCTTCTGGAACCTGAAAATGGGTTGCAACATCCTGTCTTTCTCCTATAAACACTTAGGGTTCTTTGCATTTTCATGCTGTTTTGAATTCATCTCATGGGAGAGACTTCAAAAAGCAAGCGGCTTACTGTTACAAACTGAATAATTTGTAACAATAATATAGGGATTTTTGATGTAAGACTCTCGGAATTGATTCTGGTAATTCGAGGAACCAGGGCCTCCAGTTGAGAATTCTTAATTTGGTGAAAAATATGCTTCCTTTCCTTAATTCTCTTAGCCTTTAAATAGGCATCCAGTACAGCATAACGTAAATGATAATTAATACCCACTTCCCCACTAACGTCTCTACAGACTTAACTACACATTAAACATTGAGTAATTGAATTAACTTAACTGAAATAACGTAACTGACCCTAGCTCTGTTACTATAACAGAGCCTTATTAACTGAAATAATTGAAATAATGCCCATAGCTAACACAATTTGCATATTGCTCCTTCGTTACATAGCCACCTGGCATTGGGCTTGTAACAAAATCCCTTCCTTAGAAAAGCTCGTCCACAAGCTCAGGATAATTTTTTCTCAGCTCTTCGGCGTCCACCCACGTGGCGTCATCCTTGTCTGCCCCCTTCCACTGGACCAATAGATCTACCCCAGCTCGGCTTCCCTTCTTCTTTAATCTTCTTTCCAGTATCAGTTCAGGCTCCGGGGACAAGGTTCCATTTTCCATCATTGTCGGCAACCTAGGGTTAGGGTTCACTCGGTCCCCAATCTCTTCTTGAGGCAGGATACATGAAACACAGGGTAGATTTTTGATTCCTTTGGGAGATCCAGTTTATAAGCAACTGTACCCATTTTTTGAAGGATTTGAAAGGGTCCGTAATATCTCGGGGACAGTTTCAAACTTTTTCTCATGGCCACCGTGACCTGCCGGTAAGGTCGTAACCTCAGGTAAACCCACTCTCCCACTTCAAATTCTCTTTCTGTCCTTTTTCGATCTGCAAAGTTCTTCATTCTTGTTTGGGTCTCTTGTAGGTTTTCTCGGGCTAGCTTTAAAATGTGTTCTCTGCTTTTCAACTCATCATCTACAGCTTGGACAGCCGTGGTGCCTGGCTCGTAAGGCAAGAGGCGAGGAGGAGTTTGACCGTAGACCAATTCGAAGGGTGTGAACCCAGTGGAGGAGTGCTTAGACGTGTTGTAAGCCCACTCAGCTAGGGCAAACCAACTCACCCAGTCCTTCGGCCGGTCACTGGTGAAGCATCGTAGGTAACCCTCCAACCATTTATTCATCACTTCTGTCTGCCCATCTGTCTCTGGGTGGTATGCTGTGCTCATCATCAACTTGGTTCCACTTAACTGAAAATTTTTTTGCCAAAATTTGCTTGTAAATACTGCATCTCTGTCACTTATTATGCTTTGAGGTATGCCGTGTAGTCTGAATATGTTATCCATGAATGATCTTGCGACTGTTTGTGCTGTGTATGGATGTGCTAATGGTATAAAATGACTGTATTTGCTCATTCGATCGACCACCACCATGATGACACTGTATCCCTTAGACATAGGCAATCCTTCTATGAAATCCATGCTGATGTCTGTCCAAACTTTGTTGGGTATTTGTAAAGGCTGTAACAATCCAGCCGGTTTAATATTATCTGTTTTGTTCCTCTGACACACCTCGCACTCCTTAATGAACCTCCTAATGTCCTTCCTCATTCCTGGCCAGTAGAATTCCTTTTTGAGTCTACTGTGGGTTTTTTGCGATCCGGTATGCCCTCCTACAGGGCTGCTATGGAAATGGTTCATGATCTGCTCCTGCTGCTCCTTAAGGGTACCCAAGTGGAGCCTCCCTTTGTAAAATAGGAAACCCCCTCTGTGTTGATATTTAAGGGGGTCAAGTGCCCCTGTTTGGTGCTGTTTGAGTAGATGGTCCAGTTGAGGATCTTGGGTGTAAATTTGCTGGAGAGTCTCCCACCAAGACCCTTTTACTATACTGAGTGCCTTTACCTCCCCTTGGATGGGATTGGTCGGCTTGTCAGCCACTTCTTCCTGCCCTGGCATCCTAGAAAGGGCATCAGCTGCCTTGTTTGCCTTGCCACTCCGGTATTCCACAATGAAGTCGAAGCCTAACAGCTTTGTTATCCACCTTTGCTGAAAAGGGGTTCCCACCTTTTGTTCTAGTAGGTGTTTTAAAGCTTGTTGGTCAGTCCGTATGATGAACCTATATCCCAGCAAGTAATGCCTCCATTTCTGTACTGCCAAAACAAGGGCCAGAAATTCCTTTTCGTAAGTAGATAAAAATAGGTTTTTACCTCTTAGGGCTTGGCTTAGGTAAGCCAAGGGTCTTCCCTCTTGCATAAGAACAGCTCCCAGGGCATCTTTTGAGGCATCACATTCTACTACAAAGGTCTTAGAAAAATCAGGAAGAGCTAAGACAGGGGGAGTCACCATGGTTGTCTTTAGCTCGTTGAAGGCTTCAGTAGCTTTTTCATCCCATTGAAAAGAATTTTTCTTAAGCAATGCTGTTAGGGGGGCTGCTATACCTCCATAGCCCTTTATGAACCTTCTATAATAACCGGTTAGTCCCAAAAATCCCCTTAAGGCTTTAGGATTTTTAGGTTCAGGCTATTCCAGCATAGCTGAAATTTTTGATGGATCTGCCTTGACTCCTTCTTTGGAAATTAGGTGGCCTAAATACTCCACTTCCCGACATCCAAAAACACACTTGGATTCCTTAGCATACAATTGATGAAGCATTAGAACTTCTAGGACAGAATGCAAATGCCCTGTATGCTCTTCCATTGTCCTGCTGTACACTAGAATATCGTCAAAAAATACTAAAACAAATTTTCTGAGATAAGGTCTGAATATGCCATTCATTAACCCTTGGAAGGTGGATGGGGCATTTGTGAGGCCGAAGGGCATCACTAAAAATTCATAGTGCCCTTCATGAGTACAAAAGGCAGTCTTTTGTATATCTTCAGGTCTCATCCTTATTTGATGATATCCTGACCTTAAATCCAGTTTTGAAAAATATTCTGCACCATTCAGTTCATCCAATAATTCAGTAATATTGGGAATGGGAAACTTAGCTTTAATAGTGTCTTTGTTGAGAGCTCGGTAGTCGATACACATCCTCCAACCCCCATCAGCTTTCCTTACCAGCAAGACTGGTGAGGCATAGGGACTTTGACTGGTTTGGATGATTCCAGCCCTTAGCATCTCCTTAACCAGCCTCTCTATCTCTTCTTTTTGGTAATAGGGGTACCGATAGGGTCTAGCATTTGTCGGCTTGGCAGTTTCATACAAATGTATTTGATGGTCATGACTTCTAGGGGGTGGCAGCCCTTTAGGTTCCTGGAATACTGCCTTGAACTTGTGTAAAAGAGCTTGAATAGTAGGCTCTTGGATTGTTCTTTCCTTTCCTCCTTCAACCTTCATTAGTTGCAGCCATATCCCTTTGCCTTCTGCAAGATTACACTTGCTCAGATTCTGTTTTTCCTCAATATCTTTCTTTGGTTTTCTCAAACCTTGTAAGGAGAACTCCTCTCCACCCATAGCAAAACTCATACTTAGGTCTGAAAAATTCCACCGAATGGTTCCTAAGCTTCTCAGCCAATCCACACCTAGCACTACATCACAGCCCCCTAGAGTTAGTACAAACAAGTTGGCTATAATGTTGTACCTTTGCATCTCTATTGTTACCACTTTACAGTAACCATGGCAGGGAAGGATATCACCATTGGCAACCTGTACAGTCAGGTTACTTTCTTCTACTGCCAAGTTGACCCTCCTGGCTACTTTTACATCAACAAAGCTATGGGTGCTCCCAGTATCAATGAGGATTAAGACTGATATTTTGCCAATTTTTCCCACTAACCTCATGGTCCTTGGGGACGGGGCTCCTGCGATGGCATGCAAGGAAATCCCTAGCAACTCAGCCTTCGGTCCTTCAGATTCTGCCTCTGTCTGGTTGGTAAGCTCTTCTTCTTCTTCAAACTCCATTCCTTCTAATACATACAGTCGTGGCCTGTTACACCTGTGCCCCACTTGATATTTCTCATCACAGAAGTAACATAGTCCTTTCTCCCTCCGTTCCTGCATTTGGTTTGGGCTTATTCTTTTGACAGGATATTGGTTTCTTCTGTTGAATACAGGTTCAGGTCTTTGGGGTGCTGGCAGCCTAAGGACTGGAGGTGGGGGTGGTAGTCTAGTGAAAGGATTTTGGGTTGGTACTTTGGGTGGTGTTTTGAATGTGGGATTGTAAAGGTTATTGGGTGTGTGGGTGGTTCGATAGGGGTATTGTTTTCTGCTGACTTCTTCCTCTTGTAGGCGTGCCAATCCAAATGCAGCTGCTAGAGTGGTAGGTTTGAACATGGTGACGGTGATTCGCAATTCATCCTTCAAGCCGCTTAGAAAGGTGCTGATGCGAAACTCTTCACTCAAGCCACTGATTTTGTTGGACAAAATCTCAAACTCAGTTTGGTAATCCTCCACACTCCCTTTCTGTCTTAGCTTGGTAAATGCACCAACTGGATCTTCATAGGCTGAAGGTCCAAATCTGATGCGAATAGCCTCTTGAAATTCCTCCCATGATGTTGCTGGACTAGACTTCTTCAGCCAATAATACCAAGTGAGTGCTTTTCCTTCCATGTGGAAAGAAGCAATTTCTAGTTTGTGGTCATCTGGAGTCTCAAAATAATTGAAAAATTGTTGCGCCTTCAGGATCCACTCACTGGGATCACCCCCATCAAAGCGAGGGAAATCCAGTCGTAAGGATCGAGCTTGAATCCCCCCGTGCCCTTCAAAAAGAGGATTAGCCTGAATCCTTGTATTTTGAGAAGTGCCTTCTCCTGAGTTCCTTCGGCTGGTGGTCTGCACTAAGTTGTCATAATTTGATGCCAAGTTATTGAGCTGCTGGAGTATTCTTTCCATAAGCAACCCTTGCTTGGCTTGTTCCTCTGTCAGAACTGTGGATACTCCTTGCAGTTGCTTGACTGTTTCAGATAATTGGGACATTCTAGTACCTTCAACCATGGTCGCTGGAAAGGTGCTCTGATACCACTTGTTACAAACTGAATAATTTGTAACAATAATATAGGGATTTTTGATGTAAGACTCTCGGAATTGATTCTGGTAATTCGAGGAACCAGGGCCTCCAGTTGAGAATTCTCAATTTGGTGAAAAATATGCTTCCTTTCCTTAATTCTCTTAGCCTTTAAATAGGCATCCAGTACAGCATAACGTAAATGATAATTAATACCCACTTCCCCACTAACGTCTCTACAGACTTAACTACACATTAAACATTGAGTAATTGAATTAACTTAACTGAAATAACGTAACTGACCCTAGCTCTGTTACTATAACAGAGCCTTATTAACTGAAATAATTGAAATAATGCCCATAGCTAACACAATTTGCATATTGCTCCTTCGTTACATAGCCACCTGGCATTGGGCTTGTAACACTTACGTACTAACGGCTCTCCAATGATGGCATGGCTGAAAAGATATCAGTTTTTAAAAATATCTGTTTTTTGTGGATTGTTGCCGAGAAAGGCAACAAGAATGAGATTTCAGAAGTGGACTTTTGAGGAAACAGAAATGGAAACATATCGGTGTATAATATTTTTCTTTTCACTCTTGTGCCATCATCTATTTATACTCGATCCCTCTCTCTCACACACACATAGGCACTGCGAGTTTCTTTAGATAATTCGTTCTCTAAAAACATGATTCAATAGCTGCTAGTTCATGTAAAGAAGATATACTGAAGGATGAGACTGGTGGTTCATTTTGGAAGATCCTATTTTAGTTTTAGTTGTAGCTGAATTAGATAATGACTTGTATTTTGTCAATTGTTGAGTTCATGTAGATCCTATTTGTGGATCTTTGCCACTGGACACGACTTAATTGTTTAAAATTCCAATTAAATTGCAAGACAATGTTATCTACTCCAAACTGTCATTTCTAATCTTTAATCAGTTTCTAGTTCATTTACTGAGTACAATTAGGTTTTTGATACGAAAGTAATTTCAAAACCGAGAAACAATTTGTGTTTTTCTACTCTTTTTTATATATATAAAAAAACTTCGCAGCCAATACTGTCCTGAAACCTCTCTGTAGTACGGCCAGAACACAAGATATATCTATGAAAATTGATATTTCTTATTTTTTCCCTTTGTTTTTTTTTTATTTATTCTTCAAGTCAAATGTTTTTTCTTAAGCTAATAATATTTATTTTTTTCTGTCATTTATTTTATTTATTGTTCTTTTTGTTAAAAAATGACTTTTGTAGTTTTTTATGTATGATATTTCAGATTTAATATCATGTAAATAGAAAATATACGAAGTCACACATAGACAAAACGGGTGGAAAAATTGGGTCAATTTAACTATAGTGAAAAAAATATAAGAGCGACTTTCTCTGCGCTTCGCCACAACTAAAATCAAATTTTTTAACATGTAAAAAAAATATTAATGGTCCTAGATTTTTTTTATAATGCTATACATTTGAGCAAAATAATCAACCTCCAAAATTTTTGATTATTTAGTTTTTTTAGATATTCATTTTATTATAGATAAGGCGTTTAAAATAATGATAATGATTATTTTAAAGGTTTATTCTCTCAAAAATAATTATATATTTTGATATTTGTTTAATATTAACACCTTAAAATATATATATATAAAAAAATGAATTAAGTTTTTTTTTAAATCTGAAATTAATTTAATCTCAGTGTTCTGAAATACTTTTAATATAATAATATGAAGAATAAATCTTAAAAAAATAAAATAAAAATTAATTTCTTTTTAAATAAAAATTACTTTAA
>CM045906.1:11014950-11034732 GCA_025169955.1 Salix arbutifolia
TGACCCAAAATCCTAAATTGAAAGCCCATAACTTCGTCCAAGCAAGCCTTGGATCCTCGCTGAAAACAAAGTCTTAATTAAGCCCAAACAAGCCTTGGGCTGTAGCTAACTAACTTAAATGAAGCCCATAAGGTTTATTTATTCTCTTCCATCCAGCCCATTAATCCCATGTTTCCAAGTTGTAGTAGGATTCTTTTGGCTCCTTCGTTGTGCTCACTTCATGGCCCAAATAAAGCCGGGCCGGACCCCCCTACACGTAGATACTTCAACGGTCCTTGCGATTATGACTTGGGTGAAACGTTGAAAACCACGAACCAAGCCCCTAATCATGTAATGGGTCCTTGCTGGTGTTTTTGGGCCGGTTCGCATCATCCCCTCTCTCCTCGAAAGGATTCGACCTGGAATCAAAATCGTTATGTTGTTTATGGCTCGACAATTAACACGCATCTTCCATGTGCCATCCTTCGTAGGCATGAGTAGCACGCGCGCAGCGCACGGGTTTATACTCTCACGAATATATCCCTTATCTATTAGCTCATAAACTTGCCTTTGAAACCCAGTCGTCTCCTTTGGATTCCTTCTATAGGATGGTCGGTTAAGAATGGACGCTCCACATACAAAATCACTCTGATGCTCAATCCCCCGCAATGGTGGTATTTCGCTTGGAGTATCGTCAGGGAACAAGTCATCAAACTCCTGCAACAAATAAACAGCAACACTAGGCACAATATGATCAAGATTATTAGTATTAAAGTAAGCCTCCTTGTACACAAGTAAAATCATTGGCTTGTTAGTGAAAGACACAGATCTGACCTCACCCTCTCTAGCATAAAAATTAGGCTGTTTCTTTAGTTTTTCCACACAATTCTCATCACTCCTCTTAACTTTCTTCTCTCCTCTTGTCTTCCCTCCACTCTCGGCCAGATTTAGGTCCTTTTGAGCTGTGGTCGAATGGCCTGGTTTTTTTGTGTTTGGATGAGTGTCTGATTGGGTGATAGTGGTTTGGGTTTCGGCCGCATCCGATGGTCTTCTCTCCCCTTGATTTTCTCTCCCCGCCGCCTCATCATACTCACGTTTTGGCTTTATTTGATCACCATGCGCCTGTTTGGGTGTAAGAGGTACACAAGAGTGATGGTTTTACCATCTTTTACAGTGGCATATCGATTTCTAACCCCCATCGTGAACTGCCTCCCTCTCGTATTGCCATGGTCTCCCCAACAAGATGTGACATGCTTGCATCGGAACCACATCGCACAGAACTTCATCAACATATTTCCCAATCGAAAATGGGACCACAACCTGCTTAGTCACTTTCACTTCACCACCACCATTCAGCCACTGGAATCTATATGGTTTCGCATGCTTAACAGTACTCAATTTCAGTTTACTAACAAGGGCTGTACTGCAAATACTAATACAACTTTCGCTGTCAGTAATTAAACCACACACCTTACTTTGTACGTAACAACGCGTCCGAAAGATATTCTCTTTTTGTTGATCAGATTCATCTTCCTTGAGCTGAACCTGAAGTGTAGACCTCATAACCAAGGACCCCGCAACCGGTATCCTAAATTGAAAGCCCACAACTTAATCCAAGCAAGCCTTGGATCTTAGCTGAAAACAAAGGCTTAATGAAGCCCAAACAAGTCTTGGGCTGTCGCTAACAAAATTAAATAAAGCCCATAAGGCTTTCCTTTTATAGTCTTCCTTTGGCTCATCTGCTGTCCTCACTTCATGGCCCAAATAAGGTTGTATTGGACCCTTCCTGCACATGGATAAGATGTACTAGGGTCTCCTCTCGACACTCCAATGGCCCTTCCAATTCTGACCTGGCTGGAACCTTCAAAACCAATTGATGCGAACCTCGTGATCACGCAACCCGCAACAAAGAATGAGATCTGATCCCGGAAAGCCAAAATAGGTCGGATAAGAGTGTGACACAATGGAAACCTGCCCCAAGGCACCAGCACTATTGGAATGAGTAGAATGACGCCACGAAGCCAGTTAATCTTCGATAAGTCAAATTCAGTTCGTTCAAGAACTGAAGAATGCAAGAATCACTGTCACACATAAACTGAAAAGTTCAGGATTAAGTTTAATCAAATGGCTGCCGAAATTAGGGTTGCATGAGTTTAAATAGTTCTTAAAAGCAACCCTGATGCACCCCTTATGTGGACTTAAATGAGGTCCAGTCAAAACTGACCCAAAATCCTAAATTGAAAGCCCATAACTTCGTCCAAGCAAGCCTTGGATCCTCGCTGAAAACAAAGTCTTAATTAAGCCCAAACAAGCCTTGGGCTGTAGCTAACTAACTTAAATGAAGCCCATAAGGTTTATTTATTCTCTTCCATCCAGCCCATTAATCCCATGTTTCCAAGTTGTAGTAGGATTCTTTTGGCTCCTTCGTTGTGCTCACTTCATGGCCCAAATAAAGCCGGGCCGGACCCCCCTACACGTAGATACTTCAACGGTCCTTGCGATTATGACTTGGGTGAAACGTTGAAAACCACGAACCAAGCCCCTAATCATGTAATGGGTCCTTGCTGGTGTTTTTGGGCCGGTTCGCATCATCCCCTCTCTCCTCGAAAGGATTCGACCTGGAATCAAAATCGTTATGTTGTTTATGGCTCGACAATTAACACGCATCTTCCATGTGCCATCCTTCGTAGGCATGAGTAGCACGCGCGCAGCGCACGGGTTTATACTCTCACGAATATATCCCTTATCTATTAGCTCATAAACTTGCCTTTGAAACCCAGTCGTCTCCTTTGGATTCCTTCTATAGGATGGTCGGTTAAGAATGGACGCTCCACATACAAAATCACTCTGATGCTCAATCCCCCGCAATGGTGGTATTTCGCTTGGAGTATCGTCAGGGAACAAGTCATCAAACTCCTGCAACAAATAAACAGCAACACTAGGCACAATATGATCAAGATTATTAGTATTAAAGTAAGCCTCCTTGTACACAAGTAAAATCATTGGCTTGTTAGTGAAAGACACAGATCTGACCTCACCCTCTCTAGCATAAAAATTAGGCTGTTTCTTTAGTTTTTCCACACAATTCTCATCACTCCTCTTAACTTTCTTCTCTCCTCTTGTCTTCCCTCCACTCTCGGCCAGATTTAGGTCCTTTTGAGCTGTGGTCGAATGGCCTGGTTTTTTTGTGTTTGGATGAGTGTCTGATTGGGTGATAGTGGTTTGGGTTTCGGCCGCATCCGATGGTCTTCTCTCCCCTTGATTTTCTCTCCCCGCCGCCTCATCATACTCACGTTTTGGCTTTATTTGATCACCATGCGCCTGTTTGGGTGTAAGAGGTACACAAGAGTGATGGTTTTACCATCTTTTACAGTGGCATATCGATTTCTAACCCCCATCGTGAACTGCCTCCCTCTCGTATTGCCATGGTCTCCCCAACAAGATGTGACATGCTTGCATCGGAACCACATCGCACAGAACTTCATCAACATATTTCCCAATCGAAAATGGGACCACAACCTGCTTAGTCACTTTCACTTCACCACCACCATTCAGCCACTGGAATCTATATGGTTTCGCATGCTTAACAGTACTCAATTTCAGTTTACTAACAAGGGCTGTACTGCAAATACTAATACAACTTTCGCTGTCAGTAATTAAACCACACACCTTACTTTGTACGTAACAACGCGTCCGAAAGATATTCTCTTTTTGTTGATCAGATTCATCTTCCTTGAGCTGAACCTGAAGTGTAGACCTCATAACCAAGGACCCCGCAACCGGTATCCTAAATTGAAAGCCCACAACTTAATCCAAGCAAGCCTTGGATCTTAGCTGAAAACAAAGGCTTAATGAAGCCCAAACAAGTCTTGGGCTGTCGCTAACAAAATTAAATAAAGCCCATAAGGCTTTCCTTTTATAGTCTTCCTTTGGCTCATCTGCTGTCCTCACTTCATGGCCCAAATAAGGTTGTATTGGACCCTTCCTGCACATGGATAAGATGTACTAGGGTCTCCTCTCGACACTCCAATGGCCCTTCCAATTCTGACCTGGCTGGAACCTTCAAAACCAATTGATGCGAACCTCGTGATCACGCAACCCGCAACAAAGAATGAGATCTGATCCCGGAAAGCCAAAATAGGTCGGATAAGAGTGTGACACAATGGAAACCTGCCCCAAGGCACCAGCACTATTGGAATGAGTAGAATGACGCCACGAAGCCAGTTAATCTTCGATAAGTCAAATTCAGTTCGTTCAAGAACTGAAGAATGCAAGAATCACTGTCACACATAAACTGAAAAGTTCAGGATTAAGTTTAATCAAATGGCTGCCGAAATTAGGGTTGCATGAGTTTAAATAGTTCTTAAAAGCAACCCTGATGCACCCCTTATGTGGACTTAAATGAGGTCCAGTCAAAACTGACCCAAAATCCTAAATTGAAAGCCCATAACTTCGTCCAAGCAAGCCTTGGATCCTCGCTGAAAACAAAGTCTTAATTAAGCCCAAACAAGCCTTGGGCTGTAGCTAACTAACTTAAATGAAGCCCATAAGGTTTATTTATTCTCTTCCATCCAGCCCATTAATCCCATGTTTCCAAGTTGTAGTAGGATTCTTTTGGCTCCTTCGTTGTGCTCACTTCATGGCCCAAATAAAGCCGGGCCGGACCCCCCTACACGTAGATACTTCAACGGTCCTTGCGATTATGACTTGGGTGAAACGTTGAAAACCACGAACCAAGCCCCTAATCATGTAATGGGTCCTTGCTGGTGTTTTTGGGCCGGTTCGCATCATCCCCTCTCTCCTCGAAAGGATTCGACCTGGAATCAAAATCGTTATGTTGTTTATGGCTCGACAATTAACACGCATCTTCCATGTGCCATCCTTCGTAGGCATGAGTAGCACGCGCGCAGCGCACGGGTTTATACTCTCACGAATATATCCCTTATCTATTAGCTCATAAACTTGCCTTTGAAACCCAGTCGTCTCCTTTGGATTCCTTCTATAGGATGGTCGGTTAAGAATGGACGCTCCACATACAAAATCACTCTGATGCTCAATCCCCCGCAATGGTGGTATTTCGCTTGGAGTATCGTCAGGGAACAAGTCATCAAACTCCTACAACAAATAAACAGCAACACTAGGCACAATATGATCAAGATTATTAGTATTAAAGTAAGCCTCCTTGTACACAAGTAAAATCATTGGCTTGTTAGTGAAAGACACAGATCTGACCTCACCCTCTCTAGCATAAAAATTAGGCTGTTTCTTTAGTTTTTCCACACAATTCTCATCACTCCTCTTAACTTTCTTCTCTCCTCTTGTCTTCCCTCCACTCTCGGCCAGATTTAGGTCCTTTTGAGCTGTGGTCGAATGGCCTGGTTTTTTTGTGTTTGGATGAGTGTCTGATTGGGTGATAGTGGTTTGGGTTTCGGCCGCATCCGATGGTCTTCTCTCCCCTTGATTTTCTCTCCCCGCCGCCTCATCATACTCACGTTTTGGCTTTATTTGATCACCATGCGCCTGTTTGGGTGTAAGAGGTACACAAGAGTGATGGTTTTACCATCTTTTACAGTGGCATATCGATTTCTAACCCCCATCGTGAACTGCCTCCCTCTCGTATTGCCATGGTCTCCCCAACAAGATGTGACATGCTTGCATCGGAACCACATCGCACAGAACTTCATCAACATATTTCCCAATCGAAAATGGGACCACAACCTGCTTAGTCACTTTCACTTCACCACCACCATTCAGCCACTGGAATCTATATGGTTTCGCATGCTTAACAGTACTCAATTTCAGTTTACTAACAAGGGCTGTACTGCAAATACTAATACAGCTTTCGCTGTCAGTAATTAAACCACACACCTTACTTTGTACGTAACAACGCGTCCGAAAGATATTCTCTTTTTGTTGATCAGATTCATCTTCCTTGAGCTGAACCTGAAGTGTAGACCTCATAACCAAGGACCCCGCAACCGGTATCCTAAATTGAAAGCCCACAACTTAATCCAAGCAAGCCTTGGATCTTAGCTGAAAACAAAGGCTTAATGAAGCCCAAACAAGTCTTGGGCTGTCGCTAACAAAATTAAATAAAGCCCATAAGGCTTTCCTTTTATAGTCTTCCTTTGGCTCATCTGCTGTCCTCACTTCATGGCCCAAATAAGGTTGTATTGGACCCTTCCTGCACATGGATAAGATGTACTAGGGTCTCCTCTCGACACTCCAATGGCCCTTCCAATTCTGACCTGGCTGGAACCTTCAAAACCAATTGATGCGAACCTCGTGATCACGCAACCCGCAACAAAGAATGAGATCTGATCCCGGAAAGCCAAAATAGGTCGGATAAGAGTGTGACACAATGGAAACCTGCCCCAAGGCACCAGCACTATTGGAATGAGTAGAATGACGCCACGAAGCCAGTTAATCTTCGATAAGTCAAATTCAGTTCGTTCAAGAACTGAAGAATGCAAGAATCACTGTCACACATAAACTGAAAAGTTCAGGATTAAGTTTAATCAAATGGCTGCCGAAATTAGGGTTGCATGAGTTTAAATAGTTCTTAAAAGCAACCCTGATGCACCCCTTATGTGGACTTAAATGAGGTCCAGTCAAAACTGACCCAAAATCCTAAATTGAAAGCCCATAACTTCGTCCAAGCAAGCCTTGGATCCTCGCTGAAAACAAAGTCTTAATTAAGCCCAAACAAGCCTTGGGCTGTAGCTAACTAACTTAAATGAAGCCCATAAGGTTTATTTATTCTCTTCCATCCAGCCCATTAATCCCATGTTTCCAAGTTGTAGTAGGATTCTTTTGGCTCCTTCGTTGTGCTCACTTCATGGCCCAAATAAAGCCGGGCCGGACCCCCCTACACGTAGATACTTCAACGGTCCTTGCGATTATGACTTGGGTGAAACGTTGAAAACCACGAACCAAGCCCCTAATCATGTAATGGGTCCTTGCTGGTGTTTTTGGGCCGGTTCGCATCATCCCCTCTCTCCTCGAAAGGATTCGACCTGGAATCAAAATCGTTATGTTGTTTATGGCTCGACAATTAACACGCATCTTCCATGTGCCATCCTTCGTAGGCATGAGTAGCACGCGCGCAGCGCACGGGTTTATACTCTCACGAATATATCCCTTATCTATTAGCTCATAAACTTGCCTTTGAAACCCAGTCGTCTCCTTTGGATTCCTTCTATAGGATGGTCGGTTAAGAATGGACGCTCCACATACAAAATCACTCTGATGCTCAATCCCCCGCAATGGTGGTATTTCGCTTGGAGTATCGTCAGGGAACAAGTCATCAAACTCCTGCAACAAATAAACAGCAACACTAGGCACAATATGATCAAGATTATTAGTATTAAAGTAAGCCTCCTTGTACACAAGTAAAATCATTGGCTTGTTAGTGAAAGACACAGATCTGACCTCACCCTCTCTAGCATAAAAATTAGGCTGTTTCTTTAGTTTTTCCACACAATTCTCATCACTCCTCTTAACTTTCTTCTCTCCTCTTGTCTTCCCTCCACTCTCGGCCAGATTTAGGTCCTTTTGAGCTGTGGTCGAATGGCCTGGTTTTTTTTGTGTTTGGATGAGTGTCTGATTGGGTGATAGTGGTTTGGGTTTCGGCCGCATCCGATGGTCTTCTCTCCCCTTGATTTTCTCTCCCCGCCGCCTCATCATACTCACGTTTTGGCTTTATTTGATCACCATGCGCCTGTTTGGGTGTAAGAGGTACACAAGAGTGATGGTTTTACCATCTTTTACAGTGGCATATCGATTTCTAACCCCCATCATGAACTGCCTCCCTCTCGTATTGCCATGGTCTCCCCAACAAGATGTGACATGCTTGCATCGGAACCACATCGCACAGAACTTCATCAACATATTTCCCAATCGAAAATGGGACCACAACCTGCTTAGTCACTTTCACTTCACCACCACCATTCAGCCACTGGAATCTATATGGTTTCGCATGCTTAACAGTACTCAATTTCAGTTTACTAACAAGGGCTGTACTGCAAATACTAATACAGCTTTCGCTGTCAGTAATTAAACCACACACCTTACTTTGTACGTAACAACGCGTCCGAAAGATATTCTCTTTTTGTTGATCAGATTCATCTTCCTTGAGCTGAACCTGAAGTGTAGACCTCATAACCAAGGACCCCGCAACCGGTATCCTAAATTGAAAGCCCACAACTTAATCCAAGCAAGCCTTGGATCTTAGCTGAAAACAAAGGCTTAATGAAGCCCAAACAAGTCTTGGGCTGTCGCTAACAAAATTAAATAAAGCCCATAAGGCTTTCCTTTTATAGTCTTCCTTTGGCTCATCTGCTGTCCTCACTTCATGGCCCAAATAAGGTTGTATTGGACCCTTCCTGCACATGGATAAGATGTACTAGGGTCTCCTCTCGACACTCCAATGGCCCTTCCAATTCTGACCTGGCTGGAACCTTCAAAACCAATTGATGCGAACCTCGTGATCACGCAACCCGCAACAAAGAATGAGATCTGATCCCGGAAAGCCAAAATAGGTCGGATAAGAGTGTGACACAATGGAAACCTGCCCCAAGGCACCAGCACTATTGGAATGAGTAGAATGACGCCACGAAGCCAGTTAATCTTCGATAAGTCAAATTCAGTTCGTTCAAGAACTGAAGAATGCAAGAATCACTGTCACACATAAACTGAAAAGTTCAGGATTAAGTTTAATCAAATGGCTGCCGAAATTAGGGTTGCATGAGTTTAAATAGTTCTTAAAAGCAACCCTGATGCACCCCTTATGTGGACTTAAATGAGGTCCAGTCAAAACTGACCCAAAATCCTAAATTGAAAGCCCATAACTTCGTCCAAGCAAGCCTTGGATCCTCGCTGAAAACAAAGTCTTAATTAAGCCCAAACAAGCCTTGGGCTGTAGCTAACTAACTTAAATGAAGCCCATAAGGTTTATTTATTCTCTTCCATCCAGCCCATTAATCCCATGTTTCCAAGTTGTAGTAGGATTCTTTTGGCTCCTTCGTTGTGCTCACTTCATGGCCCAAATAAAGCCGGGCCGGACCCCCCTACACGTAGATACTTCAACGGTCCTTGCGATTATGACTTGGGTGAAACGTTGAAAACCACGAACCAAGCCCCTAATCATGTAATGGGTCCTTGCTGGTGTTTTTGGGCCGGTTCGCATCATCCCCTCTCTCCTCGAAAGGATTCGACCTGGAATCAAAATCGTTATGTTGTTTATGGCTCGACAATTAACACGCATCTTCCATGTGCCATCCTTCGTAGGCATGAGTAGCACGCGCGCAGCGCACGGGTTTATACTCTCACGAATATATCCCTTATCTATTAGCTCATAAACTTGCCTTTGAAACCCAGTCGTCTCCTTTGGATTCCTTCTATAGGATGGTCGGTTAAGAATGGACGCTCCACATACAAAATCACTCTGATGCTCAATCCCCCGCAATGGTGGTATTTCGCTTGGAGTATCGTCAGGGAACAAGTCATCAAACTCCTGCAACAAATAAACAGCAACACTAGGCACAATATGATCAAGATTATTAGTATTAAAGTAAGCCTCCTTGTACACAAGTAAAATCATTGGCTTGTTAGTGAAAGACACAGATCTGACCTCACCCTCTCTAGCATAAAAATTAGGCTGTTTCTTTAGTTTTTCCACACAATTCTCATCACTCCTCTTAACTTTCTTCTCTCCTCTTGTCTTCCCTCCACTCTCGGCCAGATTTAGGTCCTTTTGAGCTGTGGTCGAATGGCCTGGTTTTTTTGTGTTTGGATGAGTGTCTGATTGGGTGATAGTGGTTTGGGTTTCGGCCGCATCCGATGGTCTTCTCTCCCCTTGATTTTCTCTCCCCGCCGCCTCATCATACTCACGTTTTGGCTTTATTTGATCACCATGCGCCTGTTTGGGTGTAAGAGGTACACAAGAGTGATGGTTTTACCATCTTTTACAGTGGCATATCGATTTCTAACCCCCATCATGAACTGCCTCCCTCTCGTATTGCCATGGTCTCCCCAACAAGATGTGACATGCTTGCATCGGAACCACATCGCACAGAACTTCATCAACATATTTCCCAATCGAAAATGGGACCACAACCTGCTTAGTCACTTTCACTTCACCACCACCATTCAGCCACTGGAATCTATATGGTTTCGCATGCTTAACAGTACTCAATTTCAGTTTACTAACAAGGGCTGTACTGCAAATACTAATACAGCTTTCGCTGTCAGTAATTAAACCACACACCTTACTTTGTACGTAACAACGCGTCCGAAAGATATTCTCTTTTTGTTGATCAGATTCATCTTCCTTGAGCTGAACCTGAAGTGTAGACCTCATAACCAAGGACCCCGCAACCGGTATCCTAAATTGAAAGCCCACAACTTAATCCAAGCAAGCCTTGGATCTTAGCTGAAAACAAAGGCTTAATGAAGCCCAAACAAGTCTTGGGCTGTCGCTAACAAAATTAAATAAAGCCCATAAGGCTTTCCTTTTATAGTCTTCCTTTGGCTCATCTGCTGTCCTCACTTCATGGCCCAAATAAGGTTGTATTGGACCCTTCCTGCACATGGATAAGATGTACTAGGGTCTCCTCTCGACACTCCAATGGCCCTTCCAATTCTGACCTGGCTGGAACCTTCAAAACCAATTGATGCGAACCTCGTGATCACGCAACCCGCAACAAAGAATGAGATCTGATCCCGGAAAGCCAAAATAGGTCGGATAAGAGTGTGACACAATGGAAACCTGCCCCAAGGCACCAGCACTATTGGAATGAGTAGAATGACGCCACGAAGCCAGTTAATCTTCGATAAGTCAAATTCAGTTCGTTCAAGAACTGAAGAATGCAAGAATCACTGTCACACATAAACTGAAAAGTTCAGGATTAAGTTTAATCAAATGGCTGCCGAAATTAGGGTTGCATGAGTTTAAATAGTTCTTAAAAGCAACCCTGATGCACCCCTTATGTGGACTTAAATGAGGTCCAGTCAAAACTGACCCAAAATCCTAAATTGAAAGCCCATAACTTCGTCCAAGCAAGCCTTGGATCCTCGCTGAAAACAAAGTCTTAATTAAGCCCAAACAAGCCTTGGGCTGTAGCTAACTAACTTAAATGAAGCCCATAAGGTTTATTTATTCTCTTCCATCCAGCCCATTAATCCCATGTTTCCAAGTTGTAGTAGGATTCTTTTGGCTCCTTCGTTGTGCTCACTTCATGGCCCAAATAAAGCCGGGCCGGACCCCCCTACACGTAGATACTTCAACGGTCCTTGCGATTATGACTTGGGTGAAACGTTGAAAACCACGAACCAAGCCCCTAATCATGTAATGGGTCCTTGCTGGTGTTTTTGGGCCGGTTCGCATCATCCCCTCTCTCCTCGAAAGGATTCGACCTGGAATCAAAATCGTTATGTTGTTTATGGCTCGACAATTAACACGCATCTTCCATGTGCCATCCTTCGTAGGCATGAGTAGCACGCGCGCAGCGCACGGGTTTATACTCTCACGAATATATCCCTTATCTATTAGCTCATAAACTTGCCTTTGAAACCCAGTCGTCTCCTTTGGATTCCTTCTATAGGATGGTCGGTTAAGAATGGACGCTCCACATACAAAATCACTCTGATGCTCAATCCCCCGCAATGGTGGTATTTCGCTTGGAGTATCGTCAGGGAACAAGTCATCAAACTCCTGCAACAAATAAACAGCAACACTAGGCACAATATGATCAAGATTATTAGTATTAAAGTAAGCCTCCTTGTACACAAGTAAAATCATTGGCTTGTTAGTGAAAGACACAGATCTGACCTCACCCTCTCTAGCATAAAAATTAGGCTGTTTCTTTAGTTTTTCCACACAATTCTCATCACTCCTCTTAACTTTCTTCTCTCCTCTTGTCTTCCCTCCACTCTCGGCCAGATTTAGGTCCTTTTGAGCTGTGGTCGAATGGCCTGGTTTTTTTGTGTTTGGATGAGTGTCTGATTGGGTGATAGTGGTTTGGGTTTCGGCCGCATCCGATGGTCTTCTCTCCCCTTGATTTTCTCTCCCCGCCGCCTCATCATACTCACGTTTTGGCTTTATTTGATCACCATGCGCCTGTTTGGGTGTAAGAGGTACACAAGAGTGATGGTTTTACCATCTTTTACAGTGGCATATCGATTTCTAACCCCCATCATGAACTGCCTCCCTCTCGTATTGCCATGGTCTCCCCAACAAGATGTGACATGCTTGCATCGGAACCACATCGCACAGAACTTCATCAACATATTTCCCAATCGAAAATGGGACCACGACCTGCTTAGTCACTTTCACTTCACCACCACCATTCAGCCACTGGAATCTATATGGTTTCGCATGCTTAACAGTACTCAATTTCAGTTTACTAACAAGGGCTGTACTGCAAATACTAATACAGCTTTCGCTGTCAGTAATTAAACCACACACCTTACTTTGTACGTAACAACGCGTCCGAAAGATATTCTCTTTTTGTTGATCAGATTCATCTTCCTTGAGCTGAACCTGAAGTGTAGACCTCATAACCAAGGACCCCGCAACCGGTATCCTAAATTGAAAGCCCACAACTTAATCCAAGCAAGCCTTGGATCTTAGCTGAAAACAAAGGCTTAATGAAGCCCAAACAAGTCTTGGGCTGTCGCTAACAAAATTAAATAAAGCCCATAAGGCTTTCCTTTTATAGTCTTCCTTTGGCTCATCTGCTGTCCTCACTTCATGGCCCAAATAAGGTTGTATTGGACCCTTCCTGCACATGGATAAGATGTACTAGGGTCTCCTCTCGACACTCCAATGGCCCTTCCAATTCTGACCTGGCTGGAACCTTCAAAACCAATTGATGCGAACCTCGTGATCACGCAACCCGCAACAAAGAATGAGATCTGATCCCGGAAAGCCAAAATAGGTCGGATAAGAGTGTGACACAATGGAAACCTGCCCCAAGGCACCAGCACTATTGGAATGAGTAGAATGACGCCACGAAGCCAGTTAATCTTCGATAAGTCAAATTCAGTTCGTTCAAGAACTGAAGAATGCAAGAATCACTGTCACACATAAACTGAAAAGTTCAGGATTAAGTTTAATCAAATGGCTGCCGAAATTAGGGTTGCATGAGTTTAAATAGTTCTTAAAAGCAACCCTGATGCACCCCTTATGTGGACTTAAATGAGGTCCAGTCAAAACTGACCCAAAATCCTAAATTGAAAGCCCATAACTTCGTCCAAGCAAGCCTTGGATCCTCGCTGAAAACAAAGTCTTAATTAAGCCCAAACAAGCCTTGGGCTGTAGCTAACTAACTTAAATGAAGCCCATAAGGTTTATTTATTCTCTTCCATCCAGCCCATTAATCCCATGTTTCCAAGTTGTAGTAGGATTCTTTTGGCTCCTTCGTTGTGCTCACTTCATGGCCCAAATAAAGCCGGGCCGGACCCCCCTACACGTAGATACTTCAACGGTCCTTGCGATTATGACTTGGGTGAAACGTTGAAAACCACGAACCAAGCCCCTAATCATGTAATGGGTCCTTGCTGGTGTTTTTGGGCCGGTTCGCATCATCCCCTCTCTCCTCGAAAGGATTCGACCTGGAATCAAAATCGTTATGTTGTTTATGGCTCGACAATTAACACGCATCTTCCATGTGCCATCCTTCGTAGGCATGAGTAGCACGCGCGCAGCGCACGGGTTTATACTCTCACGAATATATCCCTTATCTATTAGCTCATAAACTTGCCTTTGAAACCCAGTCGTCTCCTTTGGATTCCTTCTATAGGATGGTCGGTTAAGAATGGACGCTCCACATACAAAATCACTCTGATGCTCAATCCCCCGCAATGGTGGTATTTCGCTTGGAGTATCGTCAGGGAACAAGTCATCAAACTCCTGCAACAAATAAACAGCAACACTAGGCACAATATGATCAAGATTATTAGTATTAAAGTAAGCCTCCTTGTACACAAGTAAAATCATTGGCTTGTTAGTGAAAGACACAGATCTGACCTCACCCTCTCTAGCATAAAAATTAGGCTGTTTCTTTAGTTTTTCCACACAATTCTCATCACTCCTCTTAACTTTCTTCTCTCCTCTTGTCTTCCCTCCACTCTCGGCCAGATTTTAGGTCCTTTTGAGCTGTGGTCGAATGGCCTGGTTTTTTTGTGTTTGGATGAGTGTCTGATTGGGTGATAGTGGTTTGGGTTTCGGCCGCATCCGATGGTCTTCTCTCCCCTTGATTTTCTCTCCCCGCCGCCTCATCATACTCACGTTTTGGCTTTATTTGATCACCATGCGCCTGTTTGGGTGTAAGAGGTACACAAGAGTGATGGTTTTACCATCTTTTACAGTGGCATATCGATTTCTAACCCCCATCATGAACTGCCTCCCTCTCGTATTGCCATGGTCTCCCCAACAAGATGTGACATGCTTGCATCGGAACCACATCGCACAGAACTTCATCAACATATTTCCCAATCGAAAATGGGACCACAACCTGCTTAGTCACTTTCACTTCACCACCACCATTCAGCACTGGAATCTATATGGTTTCGCATGCTTAACAGTACTCAATTTCAGTTTACTAACAAGGGCTGTACTGCAAATACTAATACAGCTTTCGCTGTCAGTAATTAAACCACACACCTTACTTTGTACGTAACAACGCGTCCGAAAGATATTCTCTTTTTGTTGATCAGATTCATCTTCCTTGAGCTGAACCTGAAGTGTAGACCTCATAACCAAGGACCCCGCAACCGGTATCCTAAATTGAAAGCCCACAACTTAATCCAAGCAAGCCTTGGATCTTAGCTGAAAACAAAGGCTTAATGAAGCCCAAACAAGTCTTGGGCTGTCGCTAACAAAATTAAATAAAGCCCATAAGGCTTTCCTTTTATAGTCTTCCTTTGGCTCATCTGCTGTCCTCACTTCATGGCCCAAATAAGGTTGTATTGGACCCTTCCTGCACATGGATAAGATGTACTAGGGTCTCCTCTCGACACTCCAATGGCCCTTCCAATTCTGACCTGGCTGGAACCTTCAAAACCAATTGATGCGAACCTCGTGATCACGCAACCCGCAACAAAGAATGAGATCTGATCCCGGAAAGCCAAAATAGGTCGGATAAGAGTGTGACACAATGGAAACCTGCCCCAAGGCACCAGCACTATTGGAATGAGTAGAATGACGCCACGAAGCCAGTTAATCTTCGATAAGTCAAATTCTGTTCGTTCAAGAACTGAAGAATGCAAGAATCACTGTCACACATAAACTGAAAAGTTCAGGATTAAGTTTAATCAAATGGCTGCCGAAATTAGGGTTGCATGAGTTTAAATAGTTCTTAAAAGCAACCCTGATGCACCCCTTATGTGGACTTAAATGAGGTCCAGTCAAAACTGACCCAAAATCCTAAATTGAAAGCCCATAACTTCGTCCAAGCAAGCCTTGGATCCTCGCTGAAAACAAAGTCTTAATTAAGCCCAAACAAGCCTTGGGCTGTAGCTAACTAACTTAAATGAAGCCCATAAGGTTTATTTATTCTCTTCCATCCAGCCCATTAATCCCATGTTTCCAAGTTGTAGTAGGATTCTTTGGCTCCTTCGTTGTGCTCACTTCATGGCCCAAATAAAGCCGGGCCGGACCCCCCTACACGTAGATACTTCAACGGTCCTTGCGATTATGACTTGGGTGAAACGTTGAAAACCACGAACCAAGCCCCTAATCATGTAATGGGTCCTTGCTGGTGTTTTTGGGCCGGTTCGCATCATCCCCTCTCTCCTCGAAAGGATTCGACCTGGAATCAAAATCGTTATGTTGTTTATGGCTCGACAATTAACACGCATCTTCCATGTGCCATCCTTCGTAGGCATGAGTAGCACGCGCGCAGCGCACGGGTTTATACTCTCACGAATATATCCCTTATCTATTAGCTCATAAACTTGCCTTTGAAACCCAGTCGTCTCCTTTGGATTCCTTCTATAGGATGGTCGGTTAAGAATGGACGCTCCACATACAAAATCACTCTGATGCTCAATCCCCCGCAATGGTGGTATTTCGCTTGGAGTATCGTCAGGGAACAAGTCATCAAACTCCTGCAACAAATAAACAGCAACACTAGGCACAATATGATCAAGATTATCAGTATTAAAGTAAGCCTCCTTGTACACAAGTAAAATCATTGGCTTGTTAGTGAAAGACACAGATCTGACCTCACCCTCTCTAGCATAAAAATTAGGCTGTTTCTTTAGTTTTTCCACACAATTCTCATCACTCCTCTTAACTTTCTTCTCTCCTCTTGTCTTCCCTCCACTCTCGGCCAGATTTAGGTCCTTTTGAGCTGTGGTCGAATGGCCTGGTTTTTTTGTGTTTGGATGAGTGTCTGATTGGGTGATAGTGGTTTGGGTTTCGGCCGCATCCGATGGTCTTCTCTCCCCTTGATTTTCTCTCCCCGCCGCCTCATCATACTCACGTTTTGGCTTTATTTGATCACCATGCGCCTGTTTGGGTGTAAGAGGTACACAAGAGTGATGGTTTTACCATCTTTTACAGTGGCATATCGATTTCTAACCCCCATCATGAACTGCCTCCCTCTCGTATTGCCATGGTCTCCCCAACAAGATGTGACATGCTTGCATCGGAACCACATCGCACAGAACTTCATCAACATATTTCCCAATCGAAAATGGGACCACAACCTGCTTAGTCACTTTCACTTCACCACCACCATTCAGCCACTGGAATCTATATGGTTTCGCATGCTTAACAGTACTCAATTTCAGTTTACTAACAAGGGCTGTACTGCAAATACTAATACAGCTTTCGCTGTCAGTAATTAAACCACACACCTTACTTTGTACGTAACAACGCGTCCGAAAGATATTCTCTTTTTGTTGATCAGATTCATCTTCCTTGAGCTGAACCTGAAGTGTAGACCTCATAACCAAGGACCCCGCAACCGGTATCCTAAATTGAAAGCCCACAACTTAATCCAAGCAAGCCTTGGATCTTAGCTGAAAACAAAGGCTTAATGAAGCCCAAACAAGTCTTGGGCTGTCGCTAACAAAATTAAATAAAGCCCATAAGGCTTTCCTTTTATAGTCTTCCTTTGGCTCATCTGCTGTCCTCACTTCATGGCCCAAATAAGGTTGTATTGGACCCTTCCTGCACATGGATAAGATGTACTAGGGTCTCCTCTCGACACTCCAATGGCCCTTCCAATTCTGACCTGGCTGGAACCTTCAAAACCAATTGATGCGAACCTCGTGATCACGCAACCCGCAACAAAGAATGAGATCTGATCCCGGAAAGCCAAAATAGGTCGGATAAGAGTGTGACACAATGGAAACCTGCCCCAAGGCACCAGCACTATTGGAATGAGTAGAATGACGCCACGAAGCCAGTTAATCTTCGATAAGTCAAATTCAGTTCGTTCAAGAACTGAAGAATGCAAGAATCACTGTCACACATAAACTGAAAAGTTCAGGATTAAGTTTAATCAAATGGCTGCCGAAATTAGGGTTGCATGAGTTTAAATAGTTCTTAAAAGCAACCCTGATGCACCCCTTATGTGGACTTAAATGAGGTCCAGTCAAAACTGACCCAAAATCCTAAATTGAAAGCCCATAACTTCGTCCAAGCAAGCCTTGGATCCTCGCTGAAAACAAAGTCTTAATTAAGCCCAAACAAGCCTTGGGCTGTAGCTAACTAACTTAAATGAAGCCCATAAGGTTTATTTATTCTCTTCCATCCAGCCCATTAATCCCATGTTTCCAAGTTGTAGTAGGATTCTTTTGGCTCCTTCGTTGTGCTCACTTCATGGCCCAAATAAAGCCGGGCCGGACCCCCCTACACGTAGATACTTCAACGGTCCTTGCGATTATGACTTGGGTGAAACGTTGAAAACCACGAACCAAGCCCCTAATCATGTAATGGGTCCTTGCTGGTGTTTTTGGGCCGGTTCGCATCATCCCCTCTCTCCTCGAAAGGATTCGACCTGGAATCAAAATCGTTATGTTGTTTATGGCTCGACAATTAACACGCATCTTCCATGTGCCATCCTTCGTAGGCATGAGTAGCACGCGCGCAGCGCACGGGTTTATACTCTCACGAATATATCCCTTATCTATTAGCTCATAAACTTGCCTTTGAAACCCAGTCGTCTCCTTTGGATTCCTTCTATAGGATGGTCGGTTAAGAATGGACGCTCCACATACAAAATCACTCTGATGCTCAATCCCCCCGCAATGGTGGTATTTCGCTTGGAGTATCGTCAGGGAACAAGTCATCAAACTCCTGCAACAAATAAACAGCAACACTAGGCACAATATGATCAAGATTATCAGTATTAAAGTAAGCCTCCTTGTACACAAGTAAAATCATTGGCTTGTTAGTGAAAGACACAGATCTGACCTCACCCTCTCTAGCATAAAAATTAGGCTGTTTCTTTAGTTTTTCCACACAATTCTCATCACTCCTCTTAACTTTCTTCTCTCCTCTTGTCTTCCCTCCACTCTCGGCCAGATTTAGGTCCTTTTGAGCTGTGGTCGAATGGCCTGGTTTTTTTGTGTTTGGATGAGTGTCTGATTGGGTGATAGTGGTTTGGGTTTCGGCCGCATCCGATGGTCTTCTCTCCCCTTGATTTTCTCTCCCCCGCCGCCTCATCATACTCACGTTTTGGCTTTATTTGATCACCATGCGCCTGTTTGGGTGTAAGAGGTACACAAGAGTGATGGTTTTACCATCTTTTACAGTGGCATATCGATTTCTAACCCCCATCATGAACTGCCTCCCTCTCGTATTGCCATGGTCTCCCCAACAAGATGTGACATGCTTGCATCGGAACCACATCGCACAGAACTTCATCAACATATTTCCCAATCGAAAATGGGACACAGCCTGCTTAGTCACTTTCACTTCACCCACCACCATTCAGCCACTGGAATCTATATGGTTTCGCATGCTTAACAGTACTCAATTTCAGTTTACTAACAAGGGCTGTACTGCAAATACTAATACAGCTTTCGCTGTCAGTAATTAAACCCACACACCTTACTTTGTACGTAACAACGCGTCCGAAAGATATTCTCTTTTTGTTGATCAGATTCATCTTCCTTGAGCTGAACCTGAAGTGTAGACCTCATAACCAAGGACCCCGCAACCGGTATCCTAAATTGAAAGCCCACAACTTAATCCAAGCAAGCCTTGGATCTTAGCTGAAAACAAAGGCTTAATGAAGCCCAAACAAGTCTTGGGCTGTCGCTAAACAAAATTAAATAAAGCCCATAAGGCTTTCCTTTTATAGTCTTCCTTTGGCTCATCTGCTGTCCTCACTTCATGGCCCAAATAAGGTTGTATTGGACCCTTCCTGCACATGGATAAGATGTACTAGGGTCTCCTCTCGACACTCCAATGGCCCTTCCAATTCTGACCTGGCTGGAACCTTCAAAACCAATTGATGCGAACCTCGTGATCACGCAACCCGCAACAAAGAATGAGATCTGATCCCGGAAAGCCAAAATAGGTCGGATAAGAGTGTGACACAATGGAAACCTGCCCCAAGGCACCAGCACTATTGGAATGAGTAGAATGACGCCACGAAGCCAGTTAATCTTCGATAAGTCAAATTCAGTTCGTTCAAGAACTGAAGAATGCAAGAATCACTGTCACACATAAACTGAAAAGTTCAGGATTAAGTTTAATCAAATGGCTGCCGAAATTAGGGTTACATGAGTTTAAATAGTTCTTAAAAGCAACCCTGATGCACCCCTTATGTGGACTTAAATGAG
>CM045906.1:11034832-11088055 GCA_025169955.1 Salix arbutifolia
AGTGAAAGGAGCATAGGTATGAACTTCAGTTGCACCAAGCCTTTTGAGTAAGGTGTGGACAATAAAGATCTGAATCCGGCCAAAATGTGGCCAAGAAATGTTGGGGTACTGCCACTGTTACAGCTAGCTTAGTGCTCCTCGGACACAGAAATTAATCGGAATTACAAAAACCAGAATCAAGTCCATGCAAATATCTTTGAAATAATGGTGTCCTTAAACATGTCCTAACTATTTCTTTGATGAGGATGACTCCACAAGGTTATGGAAGAAAGAGAAGATGCCATCAAATCATATGGGGGTCTCATATTGCAGTTGGTGATTTATTAGGATTGGCTACTGACTTTTATGAAATTCAGTATTATTAATAGCAATTGCATGTAGCATATTTACCTCATCTGCCAGCTTGTTAGAACGCTGCTGCTGTACCAAATTAATGACCTTCTCATGAATAGCTCTTTTTCTCTTCATGACATCAGCCCACTGACCAGGACCCTGCAATTGAGCCATAAACTCAATGTAAACTAATAAAAAGCAACACCATTTTAATGCTGAAAGATATTAATATCAGCATGACAATTATAGGATAAGAGAATGACTAAATAAAGAATATTTGTTCAAGATGGTTAAGCTGTGCAGGGAGAACCAAGTAAAATAACAGTTTCTATTAGGGAGCATACAGAAAAGAGAAATGCTATAATCAATAATGTAGGCATAATGATTTCAACAAATCCTCGTGAGTGTATGAAGGAACATGGCTTTGAAGGTCGTCAGATATGGATCAACAGCTCTCTATCATCAATTATATATCTGACAGCAGATTAGAAAAGGAAGGCTACCTGCAGATTCTTTGACTTGGCTGCTTCACCTTCAGCTTCCAATATAGTCTGCTTGGGTCTATTAGAATCCGGTCATTGCATAGTTAGAACAATTCAACTAAGCAAATTAAATATATATGCAGAAATTTTTTCAAAAAAATCGAGATACATAAATGTTTTTGGGTCACCTGAAAGTTTTCAAACGCTCAGAAAAGGCCAGTGCCATTAATTCACCACCTCCCAAAACATTTTTTGAATATTGGGTGTAATCCTTCACTAGGTAAATCCTTCACTCTTTTAATGGACTCCTTTGCAGGTAATGGTTTGGTCTTTGCATACAAACGAAAAGCATTTGTACAGGCTTTCTGTAAAGAAGTTAGTTCAGCTGATGAATCAATGATTTCACGAACTCTGTCTGACACAAGATCAAGGACAGTCTGGGGGAAACGCCCATAAACAGTCTCTCCATTTGCAAATGCTTTATCAATTTTATTCATTACTCCATCTATATCCTGCAAAACCTCCTCCTCAGTGGGGGCAGCCTTGACTGGCTTTGAGAGAAACAAATGAAGATCTAAAAGGTAAGGCATATCTTCAGATGTCACAAAAGAAAAGGCCGTTCCAGTCCGACCTGCCCTAGCAACTCTCCCCACACGATGCACAAAAATCTTAGGTTTTGGAGGGAAGTCCCAATTTATCACATTATCAAGCAGCGGAATATCAATGCCCCTAGCTGCAACATCTGTAACAATCAACAACATAGTCTTACGTGCCCTGAACCTTGATACATGAATCTTACGAGCATCTTGATCCATATCACCATAACAAAACCGAAGGCTTAATGCCCTCTTCTCTAAACAGAACATTTAGAAACTCGACATGATGTTTTGTAGAAACAAATATCAATGTCTGTTGATCAGAACTAATATGATCTCTTATCATATAGATCAATGCTGCATATTTTTCTTCTTGGCGCAAGGTAAAAAACACAGTTTTCAAATCAGGACTAATCTTAGTATCCACGTCAAGCCGAACAAGCTGAGGATCTCTTAAACCTGCCTTGGCAAACTCCGCAAGTGCACTGGGCAAAGTTGCACTAAAAAGCAAAGTCTGGCGATTCTCGCTCAACTGAGTAAGAATTTTATGCAACTGCTCAGCAAAACCCATACCGAAGAGACTATCAGCTTCATCAAAAACAACATATTCAACCGTTTTCAACGACATGTCATCAATCTCAGACAAATGGTGCATTTAATCTACCAGGAGTGGCAATAATAATATCAGGGTTTTGCGCTAAATCCTCAAACTGACTCTCCATACGATCTCCACCAACCAATAAACTAATTCTAAGATCTACACAACAAACAAACAAATATATATATGCACGATTATTCATTTACCCTTGATGAGATTAGAAACGCAATTTAAACAAAACAAAATAAGAATCAAGATGAAATTTTAAGAAAAACAAACCAGTGAATCTGCCAAGTTCTTTAGTGAATTTCAAAGTTTGAAACGCCAAATCCCTAGTGGGCGACAGTATGAGAGCCCTAACACCACTTTGAGGCAGGTGCTGTTGTAACTTCTCTAACATGGGAAGGAGAAAGGCGGCGGTCTTGCCGGATCCAGTGCGGGCCATAGCGACGACGTCGATGCCGGCGAGGATAAGAGGCATGGTCTTACGTTGGATAGGGGTGGGGACACGATAACCCTTACGCTTGATTCCTCGATAGACATTGGGGCTTAGTTTAAGGGATTCGAAGCCACAGGATTTTGATTTCTTTTTGACTTGTTGTTTGCGTTTAAGCTCTGCCTTGGAGCTGACGAGGGGTTCTCTGCCCATTGGAGTTTTGCTGAGGAGTTGCTGTCTGTGTTACGTTCGAAAGGCTAAAACCCCCTTTTGCTAGGGTTTATTTTGATTGGTTTTGCCTGATTAGTTCCCCTTGTCAAAATACTGATCCCCAATTTTTACCCTTTTTTACGCCTCAGCAACGATTACCTTCTTTCTTTCTTTTTTAATGCCTGCAGCAACGATTATGTAATAAGTGATTAGTTGTTTTTTAAAATATTTTTATTTAATTATTTATTAAAATAAGGTTTTTTAATATTATCATATTAAAACAACCGTAATATATATATATAAAAAAAAAAACTAACTAAATTTTTATTTTATTTTCAAAAATATTTTAAAATATAAAAAATAAAAATAGTTCACAAACAACAGAACTCTAATAAAGATGCTTAAGAGTGTAATAAAGGATATTTTTTAAAATATTTTTTATTTTAAAAAAAATATAAAGTAATTTTTTTTATAATTTTTAAAAAATAATTTTTGGTACCATGTCAAAAATTATAAAAAATTATTTGTTTAAAAAAAAACAAATGTTAATAATAATAATAAAAAAAAGTTAAATCTTAATTCAAATAAATAAATAAGAGAATGGGATAGATGATCGAAGCGGGCTGTGTGTGTCCAAAAGAAAAGGCCCATTTTGTGTATGAGAACCGTTTTAATTTGAATGATTATTTAGAAGTGTGATTGAGATTATATTTTAAAATAATTATGAAAAATCATAAAAAAAATTATTTAAAAAAAACAAATTTTAATAATAAAAAAACCATGTTAAATCTTAATTCAAATAAATAAATAAATAAGAGAATGGGGATAGATAATCGAAGCGGACTGAGATAAGTGTGTCCAAAGAAAATGCCCATTTTGTGTATGGAACCGTTTTAATCTGAATGATTATTTAAGAATGTGATTGGGGTTATTTTTTAAAAAAAATATTTTTAATATTAATATATAAAAATAATTAAAAACTAAATAAAATTATGTTTTTCAAGACACTTTTGAAACTTGTTTTCGGTCGTCAGATTGTTATGAAAAGTTCGTGTATATTTTTTTTTGTTCGTCCAGAAAGCTCAGGGTTGAATCCTGACTTGTACATTCTTTGCTCTCGTGAACTTTCACTGGAGCTGCAGTAGGCCAGGCGAGATGGAGATCAAATCATGCACATTGATCGGCTTTGTTGAAAATTGGAGAAGGTGCCATGGCTAAAAAACCACTCAAACGAGTGATGAATATATAATTTGACTAAAAAAAATCTAGATAGTGTTTTTTTAAAAAAATATTAAAACAAAAATATATTGCATCAACTTAAATTTATTCAAATCAATTCAAATTTACTCAGATCAAACAAAAATCTTCATGTACTTAGATGTTTTTTTAGACACTTTAAAGGTAAAAAAACACACATGATTCAAAATCCTCTCTTCATATGGAACCATTTGACACAAAAACATGTAGCTATTTTGGTGGCCAAAATTATTGTCAACAATAACCTTTTCTCTCTATAATGAAATCCAACAGGTATATCTCTCTCCTCGAACCAAAAATGAGGAAAATAGAGTTTTATATCAAAATTGAATATCTAAAAATCCAATGGACAGATTACGTAAAAACTAAAAAATATGGTGGGCTAAATAAATTTTTTAGACAAATTTCAAATCCACCATCTATTTTTTATATTGTCTTTCTCTCCCCTTCTCGGTCATTCAATTCAACTCTCACTTGAAAAAAAATGCAATTGAATGTTAATTTGGGCTAAAAAAAAGAGCTAAATTGTGCAAAAAACAATGGATGATTAAATTGATTTAAAAAAAATATTATTTCAATTCGCAATGATATGTAAGACTATGAATAATACATAATATTTTGTGTTACAATGAAATAAAACTCTTTTAATAGATAGTTAATTTTGTATTAACTTGTTAGATCTTGAAGTGATATATGCTATATTATTGGCTTCAAAATATAGATTTTGATGTATTGAATGAGTATAAAACCATCTTTAATACGACACATGATGTTCTGGATTATTTGTTTTTTGGGGTTAATTGGGGGTGTAATTTGTAAGTAAAATATAGATTTTTGGTTGTTAAACATGTTTTGATTTCTTAAAGAGTCAATTGCTCACAAACTCTCTAATTTTAGAGAAATATCATTAAAAAAACACTAGCATTATACTTGTGTTACATTGTGAATATAATTTTATATTAATTTTAATGTAAGAAAAGATGTATCTATATTATTGAAATATTTTCAAGTATCATGATTTTTTTATAATTTTAAAATTTTAAAAATATTGTTTGTACTTAATAAAATAAATTTAAAAAATAAATGAAATAATAAATAAAAAAGTATTTAATGCAAATTAAATAATAAAACAAGAACTTAGCCTTTCTGGTATAAGTGAAATTTGAGTGTAAATACAAATATTTGACACTGGTTGTCCATTTTATTTTACACATTTTTATTTATTTTATGTTAGAGGTTAATTATTATTCATAATAACAAAAAAAAAGACATTGTTTTTTAATTGCATCATGCAAATACAATTCATTTATAAATAATATAAGGGGGGGAAGTATAGACAAATTATAATAACATCTCTGAAGCATTATGAAATTAAAAAAACAAATTAAAAAGATGAATAAATATTTTAGAAATGTTTAACTAAATACAATTTTACCTCTTTAAATTAACACTCTTGAAACCATGAAAATTAATTAATTAATAGTTATCATTTACAATTGAAATTTAAATCGACACCAAATAAATATATTTTTAACTGAATTTATTAATTTATTGAGCATTATTATTTAATTATATTTCTAACTTTATAAAAAAATAAAAAATAGTTCCACATATCTTAAAATTGTTATCTATTGTAGATTTGATAAATATCTACTTTAAATATAATTCAAAGCTCAACATACTACAATAGCATAATTAAATTTGATTCAAACCTCAATATACTACAACAATGTAATTAACCATTAATCTTAATTAAAATAAATTTAAGATATGATATTGTCTTTTTTTATTAGTTTGAATTTAATTATCTTTACTACTTCATATTTAATTCAACTAAAAATATTTATTGCTATAGATCATGAGATTGATGTTCTAATAAAGACAAATACTTACTTTAGCTATATAGCCAAATCAATATATAACAAGATTTAACAAAACAATTGTTATTTGTGTTAGTTATGATCCAGTTATGATATTGTCGTTTATGCTAGTTGTAATTCAGGTATGATATTATCGTTTGTATTAGTTGTAATTCAGTTATGATACCGTCGTTTGTGTAATTTTACAACTCAAATAACTTGACAATTATATAACCAATTGAACTAAAATGATTTGATGGTGAGAATCTTGACATCAATTACATCATTACAAAGACATTAGCTTTAATTATGTGTTAACCTCAACAAATATATTTTTCATGACATTCATAGTAGTTAGCTTGAGATTAGTTGAATGAGCTTTTAGATTTATTATTATTGTTCTGTGTCTGTAATCATATATTTTGGTTAGCTTGAGAATGTTACCAAAATAATTTTAAATAAATCCAACCCAGAACAAAAACCTAATATCTAATTTTGTCCCTTTTTTTTTTGAGAAGTGGTTTACTAATGCATGTTACCTAGTACTTCTACCAATGTAACCAAACTAAGGAAAACAGTACTACAACAACCTAGATTTCTCAACTAAAGTTCTTGTGGCTCTGTAACATGATCTCTGACAACAAAATATATGTAGAAATGGAGACTTAAAAAGACCACAAAAAGTTGATCAGACAAAACAACTATAAACTTTATGGAAATTGTTTGATTTACTGAATTTGGATCACAATAATCATCCTTCATCAATAGCATTGACAGGAGAGCATCGATATAATTGTAGGAAGTCTGTTTTGTCATACATTTAACTGATTTTGTGGAGTATGGCGGAGATCGATGGCTAAATACCCTGCTGCAGATGGCAGTAAATTATCTCCATGACTTAATTTTCATGAAAGAAATTACATCATTGCTGTAATCCCAACAATAAACCTTTTTTTCTTCTTCATACCAGAAAGCTATCAATTTCTTCAATTATCTCCATGACTTTCAGTTTCATTTCCGGTGATTAAAAGAAGTGATGAGATCACCATGCGTAGCATGCATGTCAGCCATATGGCACCAGCCAAAATCACCTTCTTGCCACAATACAGAAAAGACAACCTTCTTCTGAACGTTTATGGCGCATTTCATGCATATGGCGGGGAAAAGGTTTCAGAAAATGGCTGTATTGGCTTCATCTTTCTTACCCCCACCTTCTAAATACTAACCATGTTTGGCAGATGAGGACACCCAGATCACACTGCAAATGCTCTCCTACACCCGTTCATCACACGTTACAAATCTACAAAAAGAAAATGTAATTTAATACATGCTTGCAAGGAATGAGCTTCCGCCATTTGTTATGTTCATCGTATTTTCAAGTCAATCAAATTAAGAACAGTTAAGGAAAAGGTAAGTAATTTTAAATAACAAATACAGTTACACAAGCTCCGGCCCCTATATAAGGCAATACCTTCGACATAGGTCCAACATGCAAGCCCTAGATCTCCATACTCCAAACAATTAAATCTTAGTGATATCCATGGAAGAAGTTGTAGTAATTATCGGTGCTGGCCCTGCAGGGCTCGCATCAAGTGCATGCCTTAATCGTCTTGGCATCCCCAACATCATCCTAGAAAGAGAGGATTGCTATGCCTCTCTATGGAGAAAAAAGGCATATGATCGTGTAAAGCTACACCTTGCAAAGCAATTTTGCGAGCTTCCCTACATGCCCTATCCACCAAACTTGCCTATGTTTGTCCCTAAAAAGGACTTCATTAGCTATTTGGACAATTACGCATCTCATTTTGGCACAAGTCCCCGATTTCATTGCTCTGTGGAGTCTGTTTACTATGATAAGATTGCTAGTAAATGGTGTATTCTGGTAAAGAATAATAAATTACAGACAACTGAAGTATATATTGCAAAGTTTTTAGTTGTTGCAACAGGAGAAAATAGTGAAGGTTTGATACCGAAGGTGCCTGGGCTCGACGGCTTTGAAGGGATGTTCATGCACTCCAGCCAGTATGAGAACGGGAAGGATTTTGTTGGCAAAAATGTCCTGGTTGTTGGCTGCGGCAACTCTGGGATGGAGATTGCTTATGATTTGTTCTATTGGGGTGCTCATTCCTCCATTGTTGCTCGTAGCCCTGTAAAATCTCTCCACCTCTCTTGAGCCTCTTTTTTTTTTTTTTTTACGTTTCCTTTTTAATTAATATATCTCTTATAGCAATTGCATGGTTCGAATAATTACTCTTTTTTTCTATGAAAATTTGAATAATGCGTTTATCCCATCAATCAAGGTGAAATCAAGCAGAGACGGGTAAAACGTTTTGAAAAATTAAGACAACATATATATATGAAAATTAATAGCAGCCTTAATTTGAACCGAGTACCATATATAATATCAATTTCATCTAATATTCAGGTGCATGTGGTTAGCAAAGAAATTGTTTTTCTAGGGATGTGCTTCTTGAAGTATCTCCCATGCAGATTAGTGGACTTCATCGCAATAACAGCCAGCAAAATTAATTTTGGGGATATATCAAAATATGGGATTCAGAGGCCAACTGAAGGTCCTTTCTATATCAAAGCAACAACAGGTAGATCGCCCACCATTGACGTCGGGACTGTGCAAAAGATTAAGACAGGAGAAATCCAGGTATATATACATACGTTCTGTTCTTTATAGAGATATCTTTTAACTTTTCTGTCATATCAGCGTAAAAGAAATAACTATTACTTTGGAGTTTATAAAATAAAAATGATTAAATTATATATACATGAGACGAATAAAAATCTTAAATTGTTTGCAACAACAAAAATAACATGGATCGTGCATCTCTTATCATGCGAGATGATGGTGGTGCAGGTTTTTCCATCGATAGCAAGTATAAAAGGAAACGAAATCACATTTGAAAATGGCAAGAGCAAGCAATATGATGCGATCATATTTGCTACAGGCTATAGAAGCACCGTACTGGATTGGCTGAAGGTAATAGTAAATGTATATATATATATAAAATCCAAAATTAAATCTGTGATAATAACGTTCAATTAGTTCTTTATTTGCTAATGCATGCAGGATGGCGAAGAGCTCTTTAATGGGAATGGAATGCCGAAACAACGTTTTCCAAATCATTGGAAAGGGGAAAATGGGATTTACTGTGCTGGGTTTTCACAGAGAGGATTAATGGGCATCTCAGTTGACGCTCAACGCATTGCAAATGACATCGGCTTGGCATGGAAGGGAGCTACGATGTGATCGGAGGTTGAGAAATATACCAGCAAAACTTATGGCAGCTCATTGGTGTGCATGGCTTAGAGCTTGGTTTTTCTGCGCTTCCCCCAACCTGGATGCTATAGATAGTTTTCTTTTAGGTTACCCTTTCGGCTCTACTTTTTCTCCCAACTGTCCCGCGTAGTTCTCTTTTACTGCTCCTGTCAAAAAAACCCTCGTAAGTTTGCAAATGGATGCTTAATTTGGAGAATTTGTATCCCTTTTCCTTTATCATACTTCTTCATTAAAAAACACAACTATATATGTTATAAATTAATGCAACCGTTAATATCTGATTTAGATTTTTCTGAACGATGAATTAGATTTGTTCAAACTTTATTACTATAAGTAGATATTTTAGTACTTTCTCCCTCTCAAAGTCACTCTCATTTGACTTTTAATTTCTTAATTTAAGTTTCTATGTCTTTTTTTATTAACATTGGTGACCAAGTCTGCTTGCACACATCTCAATTAATTCCACGAGCCTTAAAATTAACAACTAAGTCTCCAGTGACTATCATATTAGTATTCACATGACTCGAATCTGAGACCATAGAAGGAGCAAACCTCTTAGGTTATGTTTAACATTGTAATTCAAAAATACTTTTGAAAAAAATTTAAAAAATATATTTTTATTTTTTACTTTAAATAAAAAAAATTGATTCTTTTAGATCATTTTCATTTATCAAGTGGACTAGTTTAAAGAATAGGCTAAAAGAAATATTCTTCTTGGATTAGGCCTAAGTCTAAATTTCAGTAGGTAAGAAAAACTTTTGTAATCCAGAATATTATTTTACAATAAACTCAAAGTTATGCCTATCTTGAAGCTGGAGTCTCACTTTGCTTAGAATGTCCCTCTCATAAAAGATTGGGTGTTTTTTATCCCAATTTCGACTTTCCAGTTTCTCATTTTATAAACTACTGTTTCTTTTCTATATGAGATATAGTTGATTTTATTTTTAATTTGGCCTTAAATTTTCTTATTAACCATGTCTTTTTAAAACATTCCCAACATATCTTACTAAGATAATTTCCCATTCTACTCCTTTTTTCTTCTTGTTATTGAGACCAAAGTGCATTTATTATTAACAAAACATAATTGAAGAAGGGTAAAAAGTAGTTTGTATAATACTAAGTCTAAACATGGATATAATATCATTAAACACTTGCTCTTGAATAGGATTGTCTCAATTGGCTATGTAAAGTTACATAAAAATACTATGAATTCACTAACTAAAGGTTTGATGAGAGAGCTTGTCTATACTTCATTAAGAGGAATGATTAAAGCTTTTAAATATAAGAGATTTAAGATAGTAATTGGCCATAGATATCAAGATCTAGGTTTAAAAGAAAACTAAATCATATAATATTCCTAGTAGCACTTGAAAATTATTATTTCTTATATATTCTTATGATGAAAAAAGTGTGATTTTCTCTTAGTTATTTTCATGTCTTGGAATACCAAGTGGAGTGAAATAAAATACTTTTATTAAAAGTTATCATATATAATTGAGAATTGTGGTTGCTTCATTGAGAATTTGGAAAAAAGTAAAATTATTTAAAATATTAATGAATCTAGGAGTTGTTAAGGGCTGAAATAAAGACTATATGAGTATTATTGTATTTATTTACAATAAAGGCTAAATAGTTTAATATATTTGCTCACACCATTTAGTTGAGTAATTTGACAGTCTTTTACTAAAAAATATTCAAAGACAAAAGCTACATATTTTTATGTACTGATCGACCAAATTATTATCTCTTTATGGATTTTATGATTCTTTATATATGGGTTGAATAATTGACTTTCATACAGAGGATTTTTAGAAAATTTGCTTAACACATTATTAATGAGTACCTTTAAGGCCAAATTAAAAGTGAGAGAGTAAAAATGTTTTTATGAGTCTTTATATATTAGTTGGATAAATTGACTTTCATATAGAGGATTTTTAGAAAATTTGCTTAAAACATTATTAATGAGTAACTTTAATGCCAAATTAAAAGTGAGAGAGTAAAAATGTTTTTGATAATCATTCCTCAACAAAAAAAAAATTAATATAGATGATTAATATTATTAAAAAAATTATGAATGAATGAGAATTAATCTCAAAGAACTCTTAGTTTATATGTTTTTGTGAAACTCAAAACTCCCTATCACAATTGTTTTGTACTTTATCTAATAAAAAGATGAAGAGTCATAAATGAGCATAAAAAAAGTGACTTTGGGCTTAAACCACATGCGTATACTTACACAACTCATCTTCGGTTTGTTAAGGAACCATCTTACTTAAAAGCTTAAGGTTATAGATGAGGTTCTAGAATATGATTTATATTATTTTCCAACACACTCCCTCAAGTGAAAGCCCAAACTTGAACAGACCTACTGTAAACCCCGGGAAATAAATGTAAGTGTTAAATTAAAAGAGAAATAAAATAAGTTGAGGGGAGGGTGAAATTGAAATAAATAAAAAGATTATGATTTAAATTATAAGAAGAGAAGAGGTGGAAAAAAAAAAGAGAGACATTTAAAAGGAAATGGGGGGGAGATAAGTTAGAGGGAGGTTAGAGAGAAAAAGAGAAGGAGGGGTTGTGCTCCGACAGCCATATCTCTTCCGGCCACCGTTGGATTAGGCTGAGTTTTGGATATGTTGGGCAGATCACTATTGTCTAGCATCTGACCGGAGGGATTGTAATTATCTGCCGCCGTTTGAGAAACCCGATCATCTGAAGATTTCTGGAAACCCCCCCTCAAACCCGTCAGAGTCGCCGGACAGTTCCTCCACTGTTCACCGTTGGATTACTCTGATATTTTGGTAAGTTGTACTTCGTTATACTATATACACGATGACCGGAGGGATTTTACATATCTCTTATCATTTGAGAGATATTGCATTTTGAATGAATTCTGGAATTTGTTGAGACTCTTTTCAAATGTGTTGTGCCGCCGACTGAGTTTAGAGTTTTCATACCGTTGGATCAAGCTTATTTTTGAGTATTGTGTTCGCCTTGGTTGTTACTACATATTCACCGAAGGGATTTTCCTGTTTTTTCTCCGTTAGAGGTGAGTATTCTTTTGAAGAAAATAACAAAATCTGCTTTCTTCTGCCAGTCAGGGCCATCTTCTATTTTCGCTTCATATCACCGTTGGATGAAGCTGAAATTTGGGTATGTTGTGCTACTGAGTGTGATTAATGTTCTTAACGGTGGAGATGAGAAATTGACAGTCCAGAAAGGAGATATGTATGTTGAACAGTAGCTCTCCAGTTTAAGGTCAGTCTTCGGTTTAACTCCGATCTTGGTAGATCCAACCGTTGAAATACCCTGAAATTTGAATATGTTTTATATAATGGGTATTTCTACATATTAACCGTTGGGATTTGATATTTGTCGAGGTAATTGTGATTTATTGCTATTACAATTACTGCTGGGTGCTATCTTGACAGCAGATTTGTTTGTGTCCTTACATGGCTTCTAATCCAAAAGCCCCCTTTCACAGGAGCTTGGGCTGACAAGATAAGAGTTACCGACACTAACACTCGGTGCACTCTCAACCCTAGCCCTCGTAAGCCGATTGTTTCTCGTCTTCAATTGAATGGTAGTTTATGGGAGAAGTCCGTTGTGGATTGGCGTCGGTGCCTGATGGTGCGGTCGGGATTGGACCGTCGTCGAGACAGGAACGACCCACGGGTGGAGCAGGTGGTGCGGTCAGGATTTGACCGTCGTCGAGACAGGAACGACCCACGGGTGGAGCAGGTAGGTGACTTGCACCTTTCTTTTTCATACATTGAATAAGGAAATACTTTAATATGAATACTACTCTATTGTGTAAGAACCTATATAAGATGGTTGAAAGTGTAAATGTTGATGAATGATTGATTAGCTTCGGCTAATGGCATCCCAATGGATGACCGGGATGAATGATTGATTAGCTTCGGCTAATGGCATCCGAATGGATGACCGGCATGAATGATTGATTAGCTTCGGCTAATGGCATCCGTATGGATGACCGGCATGAATGATTGATTGAATGATTGATTAGCTTCGGCTAATGGCATCCGAATGGATGACCGGCATGAATGATTGATTAGCTTCGGCTAATGGCATCCGAATGGATGACCGGCATGAATGATTGATTAGCTTCGGCTAATGGCATCCGAATGGATGACCGGCATGAATGATTGACTATCTTTGGCTAATGGCATTTGAAAAGGATGACCGGGGTGAACGAATGATTAACCTCAGTAAATATGCCTTAAGAGGATAGACGAGTTATTAATTATGGTTGTGTTGAGAACGATGTTTAAGATTTTGTAGACCCAGGATGATTGGATCGAGATTGATTTTAAGGGTTCTATGACTGTTTCCATACCTGTTATTGTTTAATCCGTTACTGTTTCCATACCTGTTACTGTTTAATCCGTTACTGTTTCCATACCTGTTACTGTTTAAACTGTTACTGGTTGATCTGTTACTGTTTGGAACTATTACTGGTCGATCTGTTACTGTTTGACTTGTTACTGTTAGTGCTTGAGACATGTTATTGTCTCGGGACATGTTACTGTTAAGTTGATACATTTATATGCATTACAAGCTATTGTACCAAGTACATGAAGAAATTATAAATGTTAATGCCTCCTGTAACTGCCAGACCGTTTAATTACCATTATAATTATCATTAAGTAATTACATTCTCCTAAATGTTTTGTATTGTTGTAGGGACGTCACATCCACGAGATGTCTAAGGAACCCGATACACGGGAACCAACTTTTGCAAGGAACCATGTAGATGCATTCTAAATCACAATGTATTTTGTGTGAATCAATATACAAAACACATAACTTTTATTAGATCCTTTTGTGTAAATTTGTAACGGCTATTAGTAGTATAGGAATGCAATGTCCAAGTATGAATATTTTTAATATGAATTTCTAATTATGCAACCATAATACTACATGGTTATGTAAGATCCACTTTTAATGAAATATTGATTGTATGGATGATATTCTGATGATGTGAGGTAATCAGGTTCGCTGATTTCCGGTACTATATGTGTTACATATATATATATATAAAAAAAAAATCAGGGTCGTTACAGTTGGTATCAGAGCCGACCTCACTGGCTGTCCGGTTGTGCCGACGGGGTCGTCGGGCTCCTTAAGGGGGGTGGATTGTAATATCCCACATCGGCGGGTGAGGGAAAGGTAGATGGACATATTAAGGCAAGTGGTACCTAACCTTGTAGGACGCGTTTTGGGGCCTGTGGGCTGCCAAGAACAAAACCGTGAGGCGTGGACGCCGGGTTGGGCTGAGCCATAGCGGACAATATTCTACAAGGGAGAGTGGGCCGGGCCTTACATACCTGGGTTCAATGATAATGGCATTGTTGTGATGATTTTTGAAAGGTATTATGGGATGGTTCGAACCAGACAGCAAGCTAGGACTGACCCAACCCTTACATGAGGAAGGGGGTCGAGTTTATATTATGACTGTATGAAGCGGATTCTGTGATAGATATTACATTTTACATACCCACGGTATTGGTTTATTCCGAGAGGATAGAACCAATAGGAGGTCAGGAAAATTCTACTTCTCGACGGGTAGATATGCCTCCAGCGGAGGCATTTGAAGGCGAGCGACAAATCAATATATCTCCCTAGTAGCGCCGATGGTTGCGCTGAACATATTTTTAGATTGTGCTTTTATGGAATATATGGTACAGGCTTGGCGGTAGGGATGGCTGCAGGTGCTTCCAGTGTAGCTTTTAGATTAGAGAGGGTCGTTATAATAGTACAATGGACAAAAGATATATAGGAAATGGGTTGTGAAATATTCTCAAGAGAGGAGGATTCAGGATTTAACATCTTTTGCCTCCACCTATTTTCCCACGAAGCACCACAGAGTAGACATATTTAATGATGGACTAAGACAATAACTGAGAATGATAATGATAGCCATGCAACTTCATTCTGTGTGGGATTTGGTAAGGCTGCTCAGGGTATGGAAAGCGTCAGAGGTGTGAGCAAAGAAACCCGAGGGATTGGTCTACGATGCCATGAAGATGCTACATCTGTAAAGGAGAGGGACATCGATGGAAGGAGTGCCCACATATGGGTAGAGTTTGTTATTATTGTGGGTACACGAGTCATCAGAAGAAAGATTTTCCTAGTAGGGCTAACAAGGGAAACCGAAGTCAGAGGACCGATGTTGGGAGTCAGCAACAGACAGATTATGGTTGATTGACCTGGTAGACTTACCTCGTCAGGGATAAGTGTTACTCGAGGGAGGTTCAGGTTTCAGGAGGGAAGATTTCAAGGTCAGGTATATCATATGACTCAAGAGGATGTGGGAGTTATGCCTGATGTTGTGGCAGGTACTGTAATATTCCACATTGGCGGGTGAGGGAGTGGTAGCTGGCCTTATTAAGAGTGCTGGTTGCTAACTTTTCATACGCGTTTTGGGGCGTCAAGCCCAGAAGTGGGCTCGCGTCACTAGGAACAAAACCGTGAGGGCGGTAAGGCCCAAAACGAACAATATATTACAGGTTGGGCCGGGCTGTTACAGGTAAAATACAGTTAAATACAATGCAAGATTATACTTTAATTGATTCTGGAGCTAGTCATCCATTTGTATTATGTAGAATTATGGAATGATTGTATGTGGTGCCTCACAAGTTGCGAATAAGGTGACAATTAGTACCCCGTTAGAAGAAAGCATGAACACTGATGATGTCTATAGAGGAGTGAAACTGTATATTGAAGGGTTGGGATTGAATGTAGACCTTATGTCATTAGAATTATATGACTTTGACTTGATTTTTGGGCATGGATTGGTTAAGCAAACATAAGGTACAAGTGGATTGTTTTACCAAAACAGTGACCCTCCAGGGGGTAGGAAATAGGAATGTTGTATTTAAAGGAGAGAGAAAATTTCTTCCAAATTGTATGATTTCAGTCTTAAGGGCTAGAAGGTTAATGAGGAAGGGTTGTCCTGTTTGGTTAACTCATGTAATATATATAAAAAAAAAACAAGTATCCACTTCCACGAATAGATGAATTGTTTGATCAGTTAAAGGGTGCTAAGGTATTCTCTAAAATAGATTTAAGGTTGGGGTATCATCAATTGAGAATTAAAGAACAAGATATTTAAAGGACAACATTCAGAACCCGTTATGGACATTACGAGTTCTTAGTGATGCCTTTTGGGTTGACAAATGCACCGGCGATGTTCATAGATTTGATGAATCGAGTATTTTCGCCTTACTTGGATCAGTACATGGTGGAATATATCGATGACATCTTGGTATATTCTAGTTCATATTCAGAGTATGAACAACATTTGGGGGTCGTGTTACGGACTTTGAGGGAGAATAAATTGTATGCAAAGCTGGATAAGTGTGAGTTTTGGCTCAAGGAAGTGGTATTTTTTTGGGCCATGTGATTTCTGCAGAAGGAATATTCGTGGATCCAAAGAAGGTAGAGGTTGTGTTAAAATGGGAGAGGTCTACTAATGTGATAGAAATTGGAAGTTTCCTGGGTCTCGCAGAATATTACCGGAGGTTTATGGAGGGGTTCTCCACCGTAGCACCACCTTTGACCAGACTAACTTGCAAATAAGTCAAGATTTGTTTGGTCGGAGGAGTGTGAAGGGAGTTTCCAAGAACTAAAGAAAAGACTCACTTCTGCTCCTGTGTTGGCCCTTCCATCAGGAACATAAGGGTTTGCGGTATATAGTGATGTTTCAAAAACAGGTTTGGGATGTGTACTGATGCAACATGATTGTGTAATTGCTTATGTATCCAGACAATTAAAGCCACATGAGGAGAATTATCCAGTTTATGACTTGGAACTTGCAACGGTAGTGGTTGCCCTAAGAATATGGAGACAATTTTTGTATGGGTCACAACTGCAAATCTTCTCAGATCATAAGAGTTTGGAATATTTGATGTCGCGAAAAGAGTTAAACATGCACCAAAGAAGATGGGTGAAGTTAATAAAAGATTATGATTGTGTGATTGACTATCATCCTGGTAAGGCTAACCTTGTAGCAAACGCTTTAAATAGAAAGGGTAAAGTAATTATGAATAACATAGAAATTAAGAGACAAGGAAGTATAGTAGGAATGAGAAAAAATGGGTATGTGGATAAGTCTCGGTCTTGAAGGGTCATTGTTAACCAGTTAAAAATCTGATCTGTACTTCGAGATAAAGTTTTGGAGGCTCAACAAGTAATGAGAAGGTAAGAAGATCAAAGGGAATGTGAACCAGGGTATAGAAAAGTCCTTTCAGGTATTATCTGATGGACTCATAGCTATGGGAAAACGAATATTTTTTTTTTTTTGCCCAATAATGAGATCTTTAAAGATGAGGTATTGAGAGAAGCTCATGAATCCCGTTTTGCTACCATCCTGGAAGTACAACGAGGTATAGGGATTTAAGGGAATATTATTGGTAGCCAAATATGAAGAGAGAAATAGCAGAAATTGTGTCGAATTGTGGGATTTGTCAACAAGTGAAGATAGAACACCAGAAACCTACAGGGAAGTTACAACTGTTATCAGTTCCAGAATGGAAATGGGAGGATATCTCTTTGGATTTTGTTATAGGAGTACCCAAGGGAAAGAAAGGTAATGATGCCATATGGGTTATTATGGATCGACTAACAAAGTCTTTTGTTTTTGCCTATGAGAACGACAAACTCAATGGATAAACTTGCAAAATTGTACATAAATGAAGTGGTCAAACTCCATGGGGTACTAGTATCGATTGTCTCTAACCGGGATCCAAGGTTCACATCGAGACTGTGGCCTAGATCACAATGGGTTTTAGGAACAAAGTTAAATCTAAACACGACATTTCATCCACAGACGGATGGGCAGTCGGAGAGAACCATTCGAACTCTTGAGGATCTTCTAAGGTCTTGTGTACTGGAAATTGGTGGAAATTGGGAAGATCAATTCCCATTGGTAGAATTTACTTGTAATAGTAGTTATCAAACTACTATTGGTATGGCTCCATTTGAAGCATTGTATGGACGGAAGTGTCGTACCTCAAATTGTTGGGATGAAATAGGGCAAAGGAATCTGTGAGGACCCGAAATGGTACAACAGGCAATTGACAGGGTACAGGTGATTAGAAAGAGAATTTAACCATGGAAGTTAAGCCCATCCAGATTTTAGATCGGGATGTAATGATACTAAGGAATAAGAGAGTTACATTGGTGAGAGTATTATGGAGAAGCTCACAAATAGAGGAAGAAACGTGGAAAAGAGAGTCTGAGATAAAGAATAAATATTTGCATTTATTACCTGAAACAGGTACTTAATTTAATTTCGAGGACGAAATTTCTAATAGGAGGGGAGAATGTAAACCCCGGGAAATAAATGTAAGTGTTAAATTAAAAGAGAAATAAAATAAGTTGAGGGGAGGGTGAAATTGAAATAAATAAAAAGATTATGATTTAAATTATAAGAAGAGAAGAGGTGGAAAAAAAAAAGAGACATTTAAAAGGAAATGGGGGGGAGATAAGTTAGAGGGAGGTTAGAGAGAAAAAGAGAAGGAGGGGTTGTGCTCCGACAGCCATATCTCTGCCGGCCACCGTTGGATTAGGCTGAGTTTTGGATATGTTGGGCAGCTCACTATTGTCTAGCATCTGACCGGAGGGATTGTAATTATCTGCCGCCGTTTGAGAAACCCGATCATCTGAAGATTTCTGGAAACCCCCCCTCAAACCCGTCAGAGTCGCCGGACAGTTCCTCCACTGTTCACCGTTGGATTACTCTGATATTTTGGTAAGTTGTACTTCGTTATACTATATACACGATGACCGGAGGGATTTTACATATCTCTTACCATTTGAGAGATATTGCATTTTGAATGAATTCTGGAATTTGTTGAGACTCTTTTCAAATGTGTTGTGCCGCCGACTGAGTTTAGAGTTTTCATACCGTTGGATCAAGCTTATTTTTGAGTATTGTGTTCGCCTTGGTTGTTACTACATATTCACCGAAGGGATTTTCCTGTTTTTTCTCCGTTAGAGGTGAGTATTCTTTTGAAGAAAATAACAAAATCTGCTTTCTTCTGCCAGTCAGGGCCATCTTCTATTTTCGCTTCATATCACCGTTGGATGAAGCTGAAATTTGGGTATGTTGTGCTACTGAGTGTGATTAATGTTCTTAACGGTGGAGATGAGAAATTGACAGTCCAGAAAGGAGATATGTATGTTGAACAGTAGCTCTCCAGTTTAAGGTCAGTCTTCGGTTTAACTCCGATCTTGGTAGATCCAACCGTTGAAATACCCTGAAATTTGAATATGTTTTATATAATGGGTATTTCTACATATTAACCGTTGGGATTTGATATTTGTCGAGGTAATTGTGATTTATTGCTATTACAATTACTGCTGGGTGCTATCTTGACAGCAGATTTGTTTGTGTCCTTACATGGCTTCTAATCCAAAAGCCCCCTTTCACAGGAGCTTGGGCTGACAAGATAAGAGTTACCGACACTAACACTCGGTGCACTCTCAACCCTAGCCCTCGTAAGCCGATTGTTTCTCGTCTTCAATTGAATGGTAGTTTATGGGAGAAGTCCGTTGTGGATTGGCGTCGGTGCCTGATGGTGCGGTCGGGATTGGACCGTCGTCGAGACAGGAACGACCCACGGGTGGAGCAGGTGGTGCGGTCAGGATTTGACCGTCGTCGAGACAGGAACGACCCACGGGTGGAGCAGGTAGGTGACTTGCACCTTTCTTTTTCATACATTGAATAAGGAAATACTTTAATATGAATACTACTCTATTGTGTAAGAACCTATATAAGATGGTTGAAAGTGTAAATGTTGATGAATGATTGATTAGCTTCGGCTAATGGCATCCCAATGGATGACCGGGATGAATGATTGATTAGCTTCGGCTAATGGCATCCGAATGGATGACCGGCATGAATGATTGATTAGCTTCGGCTAATGGCATCCGTATGGATGACCGGCATGAATGATTGATTGAATGATTGATTAGCTTCGGCTAATGGCATCCGAATGGATGACCGGCATGAATGATTGATTAGCTTCGGCTAATGGCATCCGAATGGATGACCGGCATGAATGATTGATTAGCTTCGGCTAATGGCATCCGAATGGATGACCGGCATGAATGATTGACTATCTTTGGCTAATGGCATTTGAAAAGGATGACCGGGGTGAACGAATGATTAACCTCAGTAAATATGCCTTAAGAGGATAGACGAGTTATTAATTATGGTTGTGTTGAGAACGATGTTTAAGATTTTGTAGACCCAGGATGATTGGATCGAGATTGATTTTAAGGGTTCTATGACTGTTTCCATACCTGTTATTGTTTAATCCGTTACTGTTTCCATACCTGTTACTGTTTAATCCGTTACTGTTTCCATACCTGTTACTGTTTAAACTGTTACTGGTTGATCTGTTACTGTTTGGAACTATTACTGGTCGATCTGTTACTGTTTGACTTGTTACTGTTAGTGCTTGAGACATGTTATTGTCTCGGGACATGTTACTGTTAAGTTGATACATTTATATGCATTACAAGCTATTGTACCAAGTACATGAAGAAATTATAAATGTTAATGCCTCCTGTAACTGCCAGACCGTTTAATTACCATTATAATTATCATTAAGTAATTACATTCTCCTAAATGTTTTGTATTGTTGTAGGGACGTCACATCCACGAGATGTCTAAGGAACCCGATACACGGGAACCAACTTTTGCAAGGAACCATGTAGATGCATTCTAAATCACAATGTATTTTGTGTGAATCAATATACAAAACACATAACTTTTATTAGATCCTTTTGTGTAAATTTGTAACGGCTATTAGTAGTATAGGAATGCAATGTCCAAGTATGAATATTTTTAATATGAATTTCTAATTATGCAACCATAATACTACATGGTTATGTAAGATCCACTTTTAATGAAATATTGATTGTATGGATGATATTCTGATGATGTGAGGTAATCAGGTTCGCTGATTTCCGGTACTATATGTGTTACATATATATATATATAAAAAAAAAATCAGGGTCGTTACAGTTGGTATCAGAGCCGACCTCACTGGCTGTCCGGTTGTGCCGACGGGGTCGTCGGGCTCCTTAAGGGGGGTGGATTGTAATATCCCACATCGGCGGGTGAGGGAAAGGTAGATGGACATATTAAGGCAAGTGGTACCTAACCTTGTAGGACGCGTTTTGGGGCCTGTGGGCTGCCAAGAACAAAACCGTGAGGCGTGGACGCCGGGTTGGGCTGAGCCATAGCGGACAATATTCTACAAGGGAGAGTGGGCCGGGCCTTACATACCTGGGTTCAATGATAATGGCATTGTTGTGATGATTTTTGAAAGGTATTATGGGATGGTTCGAACCAGACAGCAAGCTAGGACTGACCCAACCCTTACATGAGGAAGGGGGTCGAGTTTATATTATGACTGTATGAAGCGGATTCTGTGATAGATATTACATTTTACATACCCACGGTATTGGTTTATTCCGAGAGGATAGAACCAATAGGAGGTCAGGAAAATTCTACTTCTCGACGGGTAGATATGCCTCCAGCGGAGGCATTTGAAGGCGAGCGACAAATCAATATATCTCCCTAGTAGCGCCGATGGTTGCGCTGAACATATTTTTAGATTGTGCTTTTATGGAATATATGGTACAGGCTTGGCGGTAGGGATGGCTGCAGGTGCTTCCAGTGTAGCTTTTAGATTAGAGAGGGTCGTTATAATAGTACAATGGACAAAAGATATATAGGAAATGGGTTGTGAAATATTCTCAAGAGAGGAGGATTCAGGATTTAACATCTTTTGCCTCCACCTATTTTCCCACGAAGCACCACAGAGTAGACATATTTAATGATGGACTAAGACAATAACTGAGAATGATAATGATAGCCATGCAACTTCATTCTGTGTGGGATTTGGTAAGGCTGCTCAGGGTATGGAAAGCGTCAGAGGTGTGAGCAAAGAAACCCGAGGGATTGGTCTACGATGCCATGAAGATGCTACATCTGTAAAGGAGAGGGACATCGATGGAAGGAGTGCCCACATATGGGTAGAGTTTGTTATTATTGTGGGTACACGAGTCATCAGAAGAAAGATTTTCCTAGTAGGGCTAACAAGGGAAACCGAAGTCAGAGGACCGATGTTGGGAGTCAGCAACAGACAGATTATGGTTGATTGACCTGGTAGACTTACCTCGTCAGGGATAAGTGTTACTCGAGGGAGGTTCAGGTTTCAGGAGGGAAGATTTCAAGGTCAGGTATATCATATGACTCAAGAGGATGTGGGAGTTATGCCTGATGTTGTGGCAGGTACTGTAATATTCCACATTGGCGGGTGAGGGAGTGGTAGCTGGCCTTATTAAGAGTGCTGGTTGCTAACTTTTCATACGCGTTTTGGGGCGTCAAGCCCAGAAGTGGGCTCGCGTCACTAGGAACAAAACCGTGAGGGCGGTAAGGCCCAAAACGAACAATATATTACAGGTTGGGCCGGGCTGTTACAGGTAAAATACAGTTAAATACAATGCAAGATTATACTTTAATTGATTCTGGAGCTAGTCATCCATTTGTATTATGTAGAATTATGGAATGATTGTATGTGGTGCCTCACAAGTTGCGAATAAGGTGACAATTAGTACCCCGTTAGAAGAAAGCATGAACACTGATGATGTCTATAGAGGAGTGAAACTGTATATTGAAGGGTTGGGATTGAATGTAGACCTTATGTCATTAGAATTATATGACTTTGACTTGATTTTTGGGCATGGATTGGTTAAGCAAACATAAGGTACAAGTGGATTGTTTTACCAAAACAGTGACCCTCCAGGGGGTAGGAAATAGGAATGTTGTATTTAAAGGAGAGAGAAAATTTCTTCCAAATTGTATGATTTCAGTCTTAAGGGCTAGAAGGTTAATGAGGAAGGGTTGTCCTGTTTGGTTAACTCATGTAATATATATAAAAAAAAAACAAGTATCCACTTCCACGAATAGATGAATTGTTTGATCAGTTAAAGGGTGCTAAGGTATTCTCTAAAATAGATTTAAGGTTGGGGTATCATCAATTGAGAATTAAAGAACAAGATATTTAAAGGACAACATTCAGAACCCGTTATGGACATTACGAGTTCTTAGTGATGCCTTTTGGGTTGACAAATGCACCGGCGATGTTCATAGATTTGATGAATCGAGTATTTTCGCCTTACTTGGATCAGTACATGGTGGAATATATCGATGACATCTTGGTATATTCTAGTTCATATTCAGAGTATGAACAACATTTGGGGGTCGTGTTACGGACTTTGAGGGAGAATAAATTGTATGCAAAGCTGGATAAGTGTGAGTTTTGGCTCAAGGAAGTGGTATTTTTTTGGGCCATGTGATTTCTGCAGAAGGAATATTCGTGGATCCAAAGAAGGTAGAGGTTGTGTTAAAATGGGAGAGGTCTACTAATGTGATAGAAATTGGAAGTTTCCTGGGTCTCGCAGAATATTACCGGAGGTTTATGGAGGGGTTCTCCACCGTAGCACCACCTTTGACCAGACTAACTTGCAAATAAGTCAAGATTTGTTTGGTCGGAGGAGTGTGAAGGGAGTTTCCAAGAACTAAAGAAAAGACTCACTTCTGCTCCTGTGTTGGCCCTTCCATCAGGAACATAAGGGTTTGCGGTATATAGTGATGTTTCAAAAACAGGTTTGGGATGTGTACTGATGCAACATGATTGTGTAATTGCTTATGTATCCAGACAATTAAAGCCACATGAGGAGAATTATCCAGTTTATGACTTGGAACTTGCAACGGTAGTGGTTGCCCTAAGAATATGGAGACAATTTTTGTATGGGTCACAACTGCAAATCTTCTCAGATCATAAGAGTTTGGAATATTTGATGTCGCGAAAAGAGTTAAACATGCACCAAAGAAGATGGGTGAAGTTAATAAAAGATTATGATTGTGTGATTGACTATCATCCTGGTAAGGCTAACCTTGTAGCAAACGCTTTAAATAGAAAGGGTAAAGTAATTATGAATAACATAGAAATTAAGAGACAAGGAAGTATAGTAGGAATGAGAAAAAATGGGTATGTGGATAAGTCTCGGTCTTGAAGGGTCATTGTTAACCAGTTAAAAATCTGATCTGTACTTCGAGATAAAGTTTTGGAGGCTCAACAAGTAATGAGAAGGTAAGAAGATCAAAGGGAATGTGAACCAGGGTATAGAAAAGTCCTTTCAGGTATTATCTGATGGACTCATAGCTATGGGAAAACGAATATTTTTTTTTTTTTGCCCAATAATGAGATCTTTAAAGATGAGGTATTGAGAGAAGCTCATGAATCCCGTTTTGCTACCATCCTGGAAGTACAACGAGGTATAGGGATTTAAGGGAATATTATTGGTAGCCAAATATGAAGAGAGAAATAGCAGAAATTGTGTCGAATTGTGGGATTTGTCAACAAGTGAAGATAGAACACCAGAAACCTACAGGGAAGTTACAACTGTTATCAGTTCCAGAATGGAAATGGGAGGATATCTCTTTGGATTTTGTTATAGGAGTACCCAAGGGAAAGAAAGGTAATGATGCCATATGGGTTATTATGGATCGACTAACAAAGTCTTTTGTTTTTGCCTATGAGAACGACAAACTCAATGGATAAACTTGCAAAATTGTACATAAATGAAGTGGTCAAACTCCATGGGGTACTAGTATCGATTGTCTCTAACCGGGATCCAAGGTTCACATCGAGACTGTGGCCTAGATCACAATGGGTTTTAGGAACAAAGTTAAATCTAAACACGACATTTCATCCACAGACGGATGGGCAGTCGGAGAGAACCATTCGAACTCTTGAGGATCTTCTAAGGTCTTGTGTACTGGAAATTGGTGGAAATTGGGAAGATCAATTCCCATTGGTAGAATTTACTTGTAATAGTAGTTATCAAACTACTATTGGTATGGCTCCATTTGAAGCATTGTATGGACGGAAGTGTCGTACCTCAAATTGTTGGGATGAAATAGGGCAAAGGAATCTGTGAGGACCCGAAATGGTACAACAGGCAATTGACAGGGTACAGGTGATTAGAAAGAGAATTTAACCATGGAAGTTAAGCCCATCCAGATTTTAGATCGGGATGTAATGATACTAAGGAATAAGAGAGTTACATTGGTGAGAGTATTATGGAGAAGCTCACAAATAGAGGAAGAAACGTGGAAAAGAGAGTCTGAGATAAAGAATAAATATTTGCATTTATTACCTGAAACAGGTACTTAATTTAATTTCGAGGACGAAATTTCTAATAGGAGGGGAGAATGTAAACCCCGGGAAATAAATGTAAGTGTTAAATTAAAAGAGAAATAAAATAAGTTGAGGGGAGGGTGAAATTGAAATAAATAAAAAGATTATGATTTAAATTATAAGAAGAGAAGAGGTGGAAAAAAAAAAGAGACATTTAAAAGGAAATGGGGGGGAGATAAGTTAGAGGGAGGTTAGAGAGAAAAAGAGAAGGAGGGGTTGTGCTCCGACAGCCATATCTCTGCCGGCCACCGTTGGATTAGGCTGAGTTTTGGATATGTTGGGCAGCTCACTATTGTCTAGCATCTGACCGGAGGGATTGTAATTATCTGCCGCCGTTTGAGAAACCCGATCATCTGAAGATTTCTGGAAACCCCCCCTCAAACCCGTCAGAGTCGCCGGACAGTTCCTCCACTGTTCACCGTTGGATTACTCTGATATTTTGGTAAGTTGTACTTCGTTATACTATATACACGATGACCGGAGGGATTTTACATATCTCTTACCATTTGAGAGATATTGCATTTTGAATGAATTCTGGAATTTGTTGAGACTCTTTTCAAATGTGTTGTGCCGCCGACTGAGTTTAGAGTTTTCATACCGTTGGATCAAGCTTATTTTTGAGTATTGTGTTCGCCTTGGTTGTTACTACATATTCACCGAAGGGATTTTCCTGTTTTTTCTCCGTTAGAGGTGAGTATTCTTTTGAAGAAAATAACAAAATCTGCTTTCTTCTGCCAGTCAGGGCCATCTTCTATTTTCGCTTCATATCACCGTTGGATGAAGCTGAAATTTGGGTATGTTGTGCTACTGAGTGTGATTAATGTTCTTAACGGTGGAGATGAGAAATTGACAGTCCAGAAAGGAGATATGTATGTTGAACAGTAGCTCTCCAGTTTAAGGTCAGTCTTCGGTTTAACTCCGATCTTGGTAGATCCAACCGTTGAAATACCCTGAAATTTGAATATGTTTTATATAATGGGTATTTCTACATATTAACCGTTGGGATTTGATATTTGTCGAGGTAATTGTGATTTATTGCTATTACAATTACTGCTGGGTGCTATCTTGACAGCAGATTTGTTTGTGTCCTTACATGGCTTCTAATCCAAAAGCCCCCTTTCACAGGAGCTTGGGCTGACAAGATAAGAGTTACCGACACTAACACTCGGTGCACTCTCAACCCTAGCCCTCGTAAGCCGATTGTTTCTCGTCTTCAATTGAATGGTAGTTTATGGGAGAAGTCCGTTGTGGATTGGCGTCGGTGCCTGATGGTGCGGTCGGGATTGGACCGTCGTCGAGACAGGAACGACCCACGGGTGGAGCAGGTGGTGCGGTCAGGATTTGACCGTCGTCGAGACAGGAACGACCCACGGGTGGAGCAGGTAGGTGACTTGCACCTTTCTTTTTCATACATTGAATAAGGAAATACTTTAATATGAATACTACTCTATTGTGTAAGAACCTATATAAGATGGTTGAAAGTGTAAATGTTGATGAATGATTGATTAGCTTCGGCTAATGGCATCCCAATGGATGACCGGGATGAATGATTGATTAGCTTCGGCTAATGGCATCCGAATGGATGACCGGCATGAATGATTGATTAGCTTCGGCTAATGGCATCCGTATGGATGACCGGCATGAATGATTGATTGAATGATTGATTAGCTTCGGCTAATGGCATCCGAATGGATGACCGGCATGAATGATTGATTAGCTTCGGCTAATGGCATCCGAATGGATGACCGGCATGAATGATTGATTAGCTTCGGCTAATGGCATCCGAATGGATGACCGGCATGAATGATTGACTATCTTTGGCTAATGGCATTTGAAAAGGATGACCGGGGTGAACGAATGATTAACCTCAGTAAATATGCCTTAAGAGGATAGACGAGTTATTAATTATGGTTGTGTTGAGAACGATGTTTAAGATTTTGTAGACCCAGGATGATTGGATCGAGATTGATTTTAAGGGTTCTATGACTGTTTCCATACCTGTTATTGTTTAATCCGTTACTGTTTCCATACCTGTTACTGTTTAATCCGTTACTGTTTCCATACCTGTTACTGTTTAAACTGTTACTGGTTGATCTGTTACTGTTTGGAACTATTACTGGTCGATCTGTTACTGTTTGACTTGTTACTGTTAGTGCTTGAGACATGTTATTGTCTCGGGACATGTTACTGTTAAGTTGATACATTTATATGCATTACAAGCTATTGTACCAAGTACATGAAGAAATTATAAATGTTAATGCCTCCTGTAACTGCCAGACCGTTTAATTACCATTATAATTATCATTAAGTAATTACATTCTCCTAAATGTTTTGTATTGTTGTAGGGACGTCACATCCACGAGATGTCTAAGGAACCCGATACACGGGAACCAACTTTTGCAAGGAACCATGTAGATGCATTCTAAATCACAATGTATTTTGTGTGAATCAATATACAAAACACATAACTTTTATTAGATCCTTTTGTGTAAATTTGTAACGGCTATTAGTAGTATAGGAATGCAATGTCCAAGTATGAATATTTTTAATATGAATTTCTAATTATGCAACCATAATACTACATGGTTATGTAAGATCCACTTTTAATGAAATATTGATTGTATGGATGATATTCTGATGATGTGAGGTAATCAGGTTCGCTGATTTCCGGTACTATATGTGTTACATATATATATATAAAAAAAAAAAAAATCAGGGTCGTTACACCTACATCACCCTGTGCTTTATTTTTATCAAATAGAATGGGGGTGATGAGATTCGAACTTGTGACCGCTGGGTCAACAAGGCTCTAATACCATGTTAAGAAACCATCTCATTTAAAAGCTTAAGCTGATAGATGAGGCTCTAGAATATGATTTATATTATTCTCTAACACGGTTTAGACTGAAGGACTAAAAAGTGGGTAATTGGCCTGGGTTTGAGTTTGTGCTTTGCGAACTTATTTTGGACTTGATTTTGGGTTTATTATAAAAACAACTCTTTGTCCCTTTAAGGATTATTTTTTGTTAGCCCATATATATTTAGTTAATGAATAAAAAGTCTTCTTTTTCCTAAACAATTTTCAAAGGCAAAGGTTTGATTTTTAAGGTAAAAAACTATTATGTTTATATGGAAAATAATTAAGGAAAAACAATAGGAATTAATTATGATAAATACTATGAATAATATTGCTTCAGTTTGTGCTCCAAAAATCAGTATAAAAAGAGGTTAAATGAGAGATATTATGCAAACCTTACCGTAGCTGTTAAACATTCTTCTGTGCTTTTATTTTTCCAGTTTCTTTTCCCTCTATTTTGCCAAGTCTTTTGCCTCTCTTTCTTCTGTTTTAGAGCTTAAGTTCTAGTCATTTATAGAGCAACTTTGAGTTGTATATCATCAAGCTCAAGGACCTTATTCAGTATGGCAACTAAACATGGCAATGGTGTTGGAATCCTATGAGGTTTATTATAATAATTTCATTTTCATCGAAAGATGAACAATAAAACTTTAAGATTAAACTTACCAACAATTAATTTCTATCTAATTCTAATTCTAAGATCTTCAACAAGTAAATGTCTTACATCTATATTGGTATTAAATTAATATATAATTATGTTTATATATAGTAGTACACACGCGATCTTTTATAATTAATTCAATTTTAATTTTATATATTCATCTATATGCATGCATGGCTTAGAAGCGATTGAGAATACCATATAAATATATATATATAGCCCATGTAACAAGAGAAGGGGATTTCGGGGGGTAATTTGTTGAATCAAATAGATAGATGGACGGATGAACATAGACAAAGAAGCAAATAAATTAGAATTTAAAAATTACATTTGTCTTTTTAATTAAGGAACCATAAAAGCAGTGGCCTCTAAAGCAGAAATACCTCTTTTGGACTAGATGGACAACTCGCTTCTGCTATTTTAAATTCCAGTAGTATTTAATGGTGTAAAATGCACCACGCTGCTGTCATCTAATTAATGAAACGCTGAAAACATAGGGTTAAATTCTCTCAAATAACACAGCTTAAGGCCTCAAAAGTCAAAATAGCTCTACTATTAATTTCATTGCCAACCATGCATCTACTGTCTTCATAAGGTTATAAATTTAGCAGCAAATACATGCAATTTTCCAACCCATCTCTCACGCACACATAATTGGCCAGAAAAAATCAGAGCTAATTAAGTATTGCAAGCAATGGAAGAAGTAGCAGTAATTATTGTAGGAGCTGGCCCTTCAGGCATAGCAACCTCCGCAGGTCTTAATCGACTTAAGATTCCGAACATTGTGCTCGAAAGGGAGGATTGTTGTGGCTCGTTATGGAAGAAAAGAGCATACGACCGCTTGAAGCTCCACATTCCTAAGCAATATTGCGAGCTGCCCTACATGCCCTACCCTTCTAATGCCCCAACATTTGTCCCCAGGAATGGTTTCATTGCTTACTTGGATGAATACGTGTCACATTTTGTCGTCATCCCACGATACAATCGTTCAGTGGAGCTTGCATTTTACGATCCTGATGCTGGAAAATGGCGCATTGAGGTGAAAAATGTTTGCTCTCATGCAAGGGAAGTGTATGTTGCGCAGTTTCTCGTGGTTGCGACTGGTGAAAACGCTGAAGGTGTTATTCCTGATGTGCCTGGCCTTGCTGGCTTTGCAGGGGAATACATGCATGCTAGCCAGTTCTCTAATGGAAGAAAATACAGTGGAAAAGACGTTTTAGTTGTTGGGAGTGGGAATTCTGGCATGGAGATTTCATATGATTTGTGCCGATCAAATGCTAGGACTGCCATTGTTAATCGCAGCCCGGTAACTAGTTTCTCCCAAGAATTCAATATTGTTCATGAAGTTTATATATTGACTTTTAGTCATTCAGAAAGCAAATTCGGTCATGATCATCGCAAAGATTTTCCCTCCAACTGTTTTTCTGCTGTCATATCCAGGTACATGTGGTCACGAAGGAGATGGTAAGTTTGGCAATGTTTTTGTTGAAATTTCTCACTGTCGCAACAGTGGACAAAATCCTCGTAAGGCTTTGTAAGTTAAGGTTTCGTGATCTGTCCAAATACGGGATTCAAAGACCTAGAGAGGGTCCATTTTTTCTTAAAGCAACGAAAGGTCGATCTCCCACTATCGATGTTGGGTGCGTGGACAAAATTAAGCGAAGAAAAATCAAGGTACTTGTAATTTATTGAATCTGTTATATTCTCCCCTTGTCACGCGACGATAATAATGATGACCAATCTGTAATAGGTCTTTCCATCCATAGCAAACATAGATGGGAAGAACATTGAATTTGTGAATGGTGAGAGCAATCAGTTTGACGCCATTATCTTTGCCACTGGCTACCGAAGCACTGTGGGGAGATGGCTTAAGGTTTGCACTGCTCAACTTTTACTGCATTAATTTGTCTGGCACGTACGTAGATGTTGAAGAGATTAATTTGTGTGTTTGTTACTGATCAAGCAGGGTGGCGAGGAGCTCTTTGATCATGACAGTGGATTTCCCAAGCGAAATTTGGTCAACAAGTGGAAAGGATCGAATGGTCTTTACTGTGTTGGATTTGCAAGAAACGGCTTGCTGGCTATTTCAAACGATGCGAAAAACGTATCGCAAGACATCGGCACTCTGATTCTGAACAGTCGAAATAATCGAGAAATCTGCTGACAAATATTATGTGAGGTCCAACTAGCGAGCCTTACCCCCATGGAATCTCAAATTGTTTCTAATAAATGAACTTTTGTAATCATTATTTAATTCCATTTAATTTATTTTTGGAATACTCTTGTTGTCGGGTGAACTCCTCTTTAGTGTTTCCTTTGAATACTGAATTTTTTTTTCATGGAATAGAAAAAAAAACAAATTTCATCATTTTTGCTACCCATTTCTTTTGTTTTGTTTTATGCAAGTGATAATGTTTTCATCTGGTGCCTTAATAATCACTTTTTAGTAGTGAAATAATTAAGATTTAAAGAAAAAAAGGGGCACGATTCTGACATGCTGCATTATTTTTAGAATTTTAATTTGACTAAAAAATTAACTTATTAACAAAATGTCTTTTTTATTTATAAAAACAACATCTAAATCTACTGTCATTTAGTGCCTGTTTGGGAGTGCGATTGCGGTAGCTTTTCAAAGTGCTTATCGTGCCGAAATACATCAAAATGATGTTTTTTTATTTTTTAAAAATCATTTTTGAAATTAGCACATCAAAATGATCTAAAAACATCAAACCGCCGGTCTTTAATAGATAGGTAATGATTAAGGGTGTGTTTGGCATTGCTTTTGCTTTTGCGATTGAGGTTGAAAAAAAGCAGTTTAAAAAAAAAGCTTTTACTGCGGTTCAAAATAAGCTGTGAAGTGTTTGGTTAAAACTGTGGTTGAGTTGGAGGTTGAAAAAAAAAAGCAGTTTTAGGTGTTTGGTTACCAAACTTTACATATTGCTTGTAACTTGTGAAATTACTTTAAAGGGCATGGACATATACACACACATTTATATATATATATATAACTTCTAAAAATAAATTTAAAAATAAATAACAATTTATTGCAAGGAATACTTCAAGTAAAATGGAAACGTCATTTTATTCTCCCATCAAACTATTTGCAAGGGGAGTTCTGGGTCGTGTCGATCGTTGCAGTATTTTATGGAGAGAAGGGAAACAAGGGTGGTTGCAGAAGATAGAAGAGACGGGAGGCTCCCTGGAGGAGTTTTGTTAATGATAATGGAGAGGGTTGCTGTGGGAGCTGGTTGCAGAGGAGATAAGAGGGTTGCTGTGAGGGTTGCAGAGGAGAAGGGTTTGTGCAGACAAGAAGAAGATAAGGTTTCAGAAGGGTTTGTGCAGACAAGATAAGAAGATAAGGTTTCAACGGTTATGTGCATCGCGAATCGCGATAGAAAAGTATCGGCGTTCAAAAAGCATCCAAAGGATGCTTAACGCCAGACGACGTTCTGAACGCAATTTTTCGTGGGACCCACCATTTGTACCTGTGTTTGGGACAAAACCAAACACCATTTTTGAAACCCCGTTTGGCAATCGTGGATCGCACCACATTGCCAAACGGGTACTAAGAAAAAAACACATCACATCATCACAAATTAAATGTCACCAATGCCATAATCTTTTTTTTTTATGAAGATCAATAAAAATATCACATAACTCATCATGATCCATATAAACTCAGTATGATCTCTTTATTAACGTCATCCGTATTCAATTGATGAAAAGATAAAAATATTTCCGTTAGCTCTTGTGCCTTTTCTATTTTTTTAATTTAGGTTTTCCTTGTTGGTTGTCCGATATGACAGTGATTCAAGAACAGTATTCAGGGCCTGTGCTTTTATGCCAATTAATTGATGTTATTACCTTCCCGTCCGAGAAACTTCACGATCACGCACCAATTTCCATGGGGAAATTTCGTCTCATCCTTCCAAACCTCGGGGACGCCACTCACAACCTTGTTGAAACTCACTTCTCGGTCAGTGTAAATACAAGCTATGGTGTAAACAACAGCCGCCATTGAAAGAAGAGAGAAAATAAGAAACAGGGTGAGATTTGCAGCTTTAAAGAGCCAAGAAAATATGCGAATTCGGAGGAGATGTCATCAGATACTTCATTTTATCTCTGCGTGCCAACTTCTGCTCATCTAACTCTATTTCGTTGTTGATAATCTTTGCAAAGAGAACATTGAGCCCATGAAATTGCGTCTCTCCTTGCACTCTGTCCATGCTTATTGGCTTGAATTTGAATTTTTGGTTTTGAGTTTTTGATGGAGGAGGATGAAGAAATGGAGAGACGAAGGAATGGGAAAAGGTGCTCAAGGTTGTGTCTTGGTGGAACATCAATACATGCGAACAAATGTTGACTCGTATGACCGATTTGAAGTTGCCCTGTTGCTATTACGATGAGAGAAGCCCAACACCACTCTGGGTAGTGTAATTTTATTTATTGTTTTGAAATATATTAAAATAATATTTTTTATTTATTTTTTAAACACATTATTAAATAAATTTTTACAATGATATTGAATATACTAGTTCATTATATATATAGAGCATGATTGATATAAAAAAGTAAAGGATGACTAAAGAGTGTAATGGACAGCCTTTAATTAATGTAATATACTTCTTATTTTCAAATGTTATTCATTGGATGAGAATTTTTTTTTTTGAATAATCGGATGGGAATTCTAATCCAATAATATTGATGTTCAGGTACAAATTACATTTTTATTATATTGCTATTAAACTTGATTTATTTAGCTTTTTAGGAGTTGAATCATTTTGTATTTGTGTTGTATAATTACATGATCAAGAGGTCTCAATAAAAAGATAAAAAAAAAGAATTTGACAAGTTAAGTCGAGAAGTTTAGGTCAATCCAATATATTATTGTTTCTATATTTAAAAAAATATCATCTTGAATTATTTTTTTAAAATCAAATCATATTTTTATTAATTATTTAAGTTGTATTTGAGCAAATCACATGAATAAAGTTGAAGCAACTCGCACACAATTTAGTTATAATCCCAAATCAGGCAAGGAATTGAGTGAAGAATTTTAAAGTTGAATCACTAAATCATATTTAATAAAAATTCACATTTTAACTGGTTATTAAAAAAATTATTATGCCTAGACATTTTTTATATGCTTAAAAGAATTTTAGTCTAACGTGGAGGGGTGTGACCACGTCTTGACAATAAATTATTCTTGACTTTCCATGTGGAAACAAGAGGCAATGTGGTTAGCCTGATTTGTGTGGCTTTTGTTTTCTCGGGTGTGGTGAGGCATGATTGGATCCAATGTATTTCTAGCTTTTAAGAGGTTGTACCTAAAAAATAAATTCAACATCAGCTCACCATACTTTAATCTTAAACATAAAGATAACGTTTGATAATGCAGTAATTATTGTTTTTAATTTTTTTATTAAAATAATATAGAAAATTAAAATAAATTGTTTTCAAGTAAATTTGTTTTTATTAAAAGTTTATAAAATACGGCTTCTACTGCAAAAACCTCGTACTATGCTGTGAAGCTACTACTACGACGACGAATTAGCGATAAGAAGTTTATTGACGGGCTTCATCGTAATTTCCCTTTCGACTCATCAAAAAAACAGAGCAGCTTGTAATTATTTTTTTCCCTCCCCCTCTCCAAGCCCCTGGAAATGGCAATGCATAGCTGCTGGTCAAACCCATTGTTTTGGTCTGGACTAAACTTTTTTTTTTTTTATCAATTATGTAGATTTACAAGAACAATAGGAGGAAGGACAGTCATTTAAAGCAACTATAAAATTGATTTATCACTTTCGAAAATGAATCACACACATAATTTATATAAGAGAACCTGTGACAAGAGCAAGATTGATCGACTATCACAGCAGTTCTTCTTTATTGCAGCCATATGGTAATTGCGGACTCAAACTTCAAAGTGCTGTAGCTGGACATCCTTGGACTTCAAAGGAACATAGTCTCCCATATAGACTTCGAGGTGATCCGACAAGGCCGACTTGTCGATGTTTTCATGGTGATAAGATTTGCAGACAAAGTAGATCACTGTCTGAATAACAAGTCCAAACAAGAACAGCATGAGAAGCAGCAGCAAAGAGAGAATCCCAAATGATCCCCTGTACAAGATCCCCAGTGACGATCCGTGCACAACATTCTTCTCAAAAAGGATGTGTAATCCTACAGAAGAAAGATTTAGCTTGAAAAATATGATTATTGCCACCCACATCTTCCCTTTTAGTAGCTCCCTGCTCTTTTTCATGGCTTTAATTCCAGAAGCCTCTTCCAACACGGACACAACACTTGCCAATTGCCAAATTATGCTCATGTACACAAGCCCCATGAAGTATAGTATGACAAAAAACCAGAAAATTGGAACAACTTTGCTAGGGCCAATCAAGAAAACACATGTAATGAAGACTAATATAGAAACGACGTTGTATAAGAAAACAGCGATAAAGATGGACAAAAACGTGATCATGAGCCTCTTCCAAACCTTGGGGACAACACTCATGACCTTCGTGAATGTCACTTCTCGTGCCGTGTATATGCAGGCTATGGTGTAAACAACAGCTGCAGTGGATAGAAGGGAGAATATAAGGAGGAAGGTGAAGTAGGCAGCTTTGAAGAGCCAAAAATAGGCCCATTCAGAAGAGATCATGTCAGATATTTTCTCGTATCTTTTGGTGCCGACCTGTGTTTCATCTAACTCTTCTTCGTTGTAGATTATCTTTGAAAAAAGGACATTGGATACCTCGATGTGAGCCAAGAAGATGAAAGATAGAGGAAGAATCAAGGCCAGAGTTATCTGAGTGAAGATCTTTCTCCACGACAAGATGATCTTGTAAGCTTCTTTGTATATGCCAAAGACCCCGAGAAACTGCATCTCTTCTTGTTCTCTATCCATGACTGCTACTTTCAAATCAAACGAAAGGTTTAAGGATTGGTGAGGGAAAAAATGGAGATCGATGAAGGAGAAGCGGAAGAGGCTTGTATGATCTGGTATGGGAATATAGAAAAGAAATAAGGGTGGACTTTTCGTTATGAAACTGCCCTTGAGATTCTAATGAATTATCAACAGCAGAAAAGTCCCCTTGGGTGGCTCGGTTACACAGAGTAATATATATATATATATATATATATATATATATATATAACACTTAGCCGATTGAGACTGTCCATTTTCCATAAAGGAATTGCCACATCGATTTCTTGATGGTTTCATTTGTCTGGATCCCTGTTCTTGGTTTGATTTGTAATTTTTCAGAGGAAAAAAGGAAGAAAATAATAAAGTATTGAAACAAAATGTGAAGGGCTTTCGAGGAAATACAGGGTCTGGCTTTTGAAGGACGGCAAAGAATCGGGTCGCTCACGTCGAGGTCAATATTCAATACATTTCAAGGTAGCCTCGTCGAAATCGAGCCGAGTCAACACGCTTTTCCCTATTAAAAAGTATCAACTAACCAAGCACTAGATTCAAACCTGGTTGCCGTGCAAAATACAATATATACGCTATCCTTGGTTTTGTATCTAGAAAATGAAGGGTAAATTCTTTATATGAAATCAAATCTTTTATATTATTACCTGACAAATTAAAGGTTAAAATATTAAATCTGAAATAACTCAAAATGATGCCATCATTGAACTTTTGGATCGGCTTCTTTCATGTTACATGTCCTTGTAGTTATGATAGGCATTCAGATCAATAGCCCAACCCCCCAGTACACCAAACCAAACACATGTGGTGGGCAGGGACTCTGCAATCTCAATCTTATCTCTTTTAACTCATGTTTAGGTTTGGACTTGCAATTTGGTTCGGGGTCTCACAACCTAAACGTGTGTCTTGAGGCAGGGAGCACTTAGCTCAATCTATCATCCCAAGATAGTTTAAACAACTAAATGCCATATCAAAGCTAATTAAACCTCAATGTGTACTGGAAACTTCAAATGAAAATAATTGAATATATGACATAAATAATTATGAATAAAATTTTTAATGGAGAGGATGACTTCCATGAATAAATTTAAAGAAAAGAGGATTTTTTTTATTCAAAATTCATAATATTGGCGAAATCAATAATGAGTTTTGATGGATCAAAGAATTAAAAAAAAAAAATGTTCTCATATAATTATTATAGCAATAAAGGATAAACTATAAGAAACAATAATACAAAATAAAAGTAAAGAGGAATACTGCAAACATTGGTTAAAAATTAGTAACGTTATCGTAAAACGATAATAAATCCATAAATAAAATAAATGGTAAAAAGGAAAAATAAATATAATTAGGATAAAAGAAGGATTCTGTCATAACCCAATTTCTGGGTTATTCCCCAAAATCTACCCAAAAATAACAAAAATAAAATAAAAGGGGCTGGCGTTGGTAGAAAAATCAAAGTCGAAATTTTGGACATTTTCGAGAGATTGGTCATACCTCTTTTGTGCCTAAAAATAAAGAAAAATTTAGATTCATGGTTGAAGTAATTTATTATGGGATAAATTTGCGTAAAAATTAAGTCGAAAGGTATAATTATATTTTTATAGGCCAATTTGATTTAATCGTCGGTCAATTTAAAGTGTAATTATGTTTAGAGATTAATTGAGAGCCCAATTGAAGGATTTAATTAAGCGCAAGGGCATAATTATACTTTAAATGAGTCAAATTAATTTTATTAAGGGCTTAATTGATGAGAAATTAAGTTTGGAAGTCTAATTTTGGTTAAATTGAAAAGATAAAAATTTTCGATGATGAAACTTTTTGGGTGAAATCGGAACCACAATTGAAGATAAAAACATCGTTCTTCCCTTCGAAAAACTCTTTTTGTAACAATCTATTTTTTCAGTCTATTTTATATTACAAAAAAATGAACCTGCCAAGGCCTTGCCGGAGCCATGCTTTGCCATGCCGTGCAACCTCCCACCACAACACACCATTACTACACACCATTCCTGGACACCTCTCTCATGTCTTGCCATGCTGAGAATTTTCTATAAAAGAAAGCAAATTTACAGAGAAAAGAGGGGGGAATTTATGTAACAGGGGAGAAAACTTTTGGGGACAGTGGGAGATCATCGAAAAACTGGGGGAGTTTTGCAGGAAAAAAAGAAGAAAAACAGGGAGGAAACCATAGACACAGATAACCTGCATGCGAGCTTCAAAACCAACAACAATCACTCTTCATCCTCCTCGTCTCTAGCAAGACACTAGCACAAATGTCTCTCTCTTTCCCCGTGTCACTGCTGCAACTTCTCTCTCTCTCCCAGGCAGCAGCAGTCTCTCTCTAAAACTCAAGCACTTGACAACTCTCTCTCCTCCACCAGCACAACCACGACCACCACCTGGTCTCCCTCATCAGCTCCAGCAGCCACCAACGATTAGAATTATGTTTATTAACTTGAGAAGTGAATGGGTGTTCTGGTAATTATGAAAAATTTAAAGAAAAAAATATTTGCTCTCCTTATAGGTAATAACTAGCCATAATAAAGAGGGAGATATTGAATTTGCTTATTACAATTGACATAAAATTTATCCTAAATTGTGTCATATAATAAAATTAAAAAGTGGATATAATTCTAAATTGTAAGAGAATATAAAGTGTAATATAAATGGTTAATTGTGTTTCATGACCAAAGAAAGACTTGAAGGATGAAATAATAAGCTCTTTTAATTTTCTTAGTATTTGAATTTATTTTTGAATTATTACATGGCATACTAATGGATTTACAACTAATTTGATTATGAATTGAAGAAAACTTTGCCTTTTAATGAAGGAAAATTAGATGGACTAGAAGAAATTATTTAAAAAAAAGGAATGAGTTATGCCTTAAAAATTTTATGGTACTTGTGTTCGATTATATAATATAAACTATTTTAAAAATCAAGCATGAGGTTGGTTGCACGAAAATGTATGTTCCTCTTGGTATAAGTGTGACCTAAAATAAATAAAAGAGTACTTAAATCTTAAGGATTTAATTATTATAATGATTACGTTAACGGGCTTAGATGGTGTTATGAGTATTATAGTAAATAGTGTTTTATAAATATGATAATATACATGCATGAGAAAATTAAAATAAAGTTTCAATGGTAATTACATTAAGTATGATTTTGTGTTCCTATTGATGTAGAAAAAACTATAGGATATGGTTAGCCATTAAATCGTGAATTTAAGTATGAGGTAGGTGTTCAATACATTGACTCTCAAAAGTTTTAAATATCATAGTTGTTATTTCTTATAGTATTGTTTTCAATAATGAAATAATTGTGTTGTGAAAAGAATATGTTAATAAATATTTAGAAATGTAAAACATGTGTTGGTTATGATAAAAGTTATTAAAAGACATTACTTGTATAAATGTTTAATGTGAAAAGTGAAAACATGATGAGAAAGGTTTAAAATTTTAATAGAATAAATAAGGCATGTTAATGGAAAAGATATCGATTTATAAAATTGATATATATATGCATACATAATGAAGTAAAATTGTGTATTCGTAATATGAACATTGGATTTCAAGAGTGAAACATTATACATGGTAGTAAGAAATTAGGCATTTCATGTGGGTAGTATTGCTCTTAGTTGTAGAAACGAGTATACATACAATAATAGTTGTGCAAGGTATACAAAATGGATAATAAAAACATGACATCATGATTTATGTTTGGATTCAAGACAAAAGATTGTATAAGTGTAAAACATAAGGAGATATTGGGTAAAGAATATGGTAAATATGATGGGTTATGAGTTAGGGTAACCTAATAAGATTTGTGAAGTTTATAAGAAAAAATAGATAAGTCTACCATTATATAGACACTAATGATATTAGTGTTTACTAATGACCAATATTGTTTGATCAACTGTTATTATATAGAGACTAATGATATCATTGATTATTGATAATCAATATTGTTTGATTATTCTTCCCACCAGTGTGGACACTAATAAGCATTAGTGGTTATTGATGATCAATAGTTGTTTGATTAGTTTTGTCATTGTATAGAGACTAATAACATCATTTGTGACTGGGTAACCGATATTATTTGATTAGTTTACCACTGTATGAAGACTAATAACATAAATGGTAGTTGTTGATCTACTTAAAGTCATTAAGGGGTAACAGACATGAAAGGTAAAATATGTCGTGATGACAACACATATTTGGAAGTTAGAAGATTTAAAAAAGAAATACATGGGTAAATTGGGGTCATTATGATAGTCAGATATGTTAGGAGAAATTGATATGAAGGTAAAATTGAAAGAATTAGATATTAATAGATTTTGATTTATGAAAGTAAAGTTGTATGTGGGTTATGTTTGTTTAAAAAGTCTTTATTGTTGAAATAAAATGGATGATAGAGTAATGAAGATTAGAATTGAAAATATGTTTAATGATGGAGTTGAATGGGTTGAAAAGCATACTAAATCATTTAATTTCTATCCTAATTTAACAAAGTACTATTCACATAATTTATGAATACTTCATTTAAATCATTAAACCCTATATTTAAAAACTAAACTCAAAATACAATCCAAAACCATATCCTTAATATAACACCAAAAATATTTAAATAACTTAGATTAAAGGTTCTCCAAAGGGTTTTAAGGATCAAAATAAAGGTTTTGAGTTTGGAAAAGGATTAGACAGATCTTAAAAAGTGAAGGATTTCATAGGGGTTAAGTGGTGAAGAAAGAAAGTGAAGAGAACTTGATTCTCTCTTGAGTTTCCATCTTAAGTTTTCATCATTTGTAGGTAAGAAATCCTTCTAAAATGGTTGGTTATGGTATTGTGTTTATTATACTTGTTCTCTCTTGAGTTTCCATCTTAAGTTTTCATCATAATATTGGTGTTATTGAATTTCAAGTTATGATGAATTGGTATTTGAGTTGATGTTATTATGTTCTAACTATGTTTATGGGTGTGGAAAATGGATGGGTGATGAGTTAATTTCAACGAAATGAAGAGAATACATATCCCTCCTTGATATGGAAAATTCAGTTATTTTGAATTATTGTTTATTAACAATGTTTACAATGGGGTTTTGATTTAAATTGATTTAATACTTATGCAACTTAGGTATAATTATATTATTTTGAGTATGAAATAATTGGGTAATGGATTAGGTGCAAAAAATTAAAAATTAAAAATAAATTCATGCCTCCTTTAGAGAGAAAGTTTCGGCCTTAGTATATGTATAGGTATATGGGTTTGTTTGGTATAATAGTCATCAAAATTTGGTTAGAATTATGTTTATAACTTGAGAAGTGAATGGGTGTTCTGGGAATTATGGAAAATATAAAGAAAAAAAATATTTGCTCACCTTAGAGGTAATAACTAGCCATAATAAAGAGGGAGATATTGAATTTGCTTATTACATTTGACACAAAATCTATCCTAAATTGTGCCATATAATAAAATTAAAGAGTGGATATAATTCTAAATTGTAAGAGAATATAAAGTGTAATATAAATGGTTAATTGTGTTTCATGACCAAATAGAGACTTGAAGGATGAAATAATAAGCTCTTTTATTTTTCTTAGTATTTGAATTTATTTTTGAATTATGGCGTGGCATATTAATGGATTTACAGCTAATTTGTTTATGAATTGAAGAAAAATTTACCCTTTAATGAAGAAAAATTAGATGGGCCAGAAGAAATTAATTAAAAAAAAGGATTGAGTTATGCCTTAAAATTATTATGGTACTTGTGTTCGTTTATGTAATATAAAATGTTTTAAAAATCAAGCATGAGGCTGGTTGCATGAAATATTGGAAGAAAATATATGTTCCTCTTGGTATATGCGCGACCTAAAATAAATAAAAGAGTACTTAAATCTTAAGGATTTAATTATTTTAATGATTACGTTAAAGGGCTTATATGGTGTTATGAGTATTATAGTAAATAGTTTTTTTTATAAATATGGTTATGGATAATATACATGCATGAGAAAATTAAAATAAAGTTTCAATGGTAATTACATTAAGTATGATTTTGTGTTCTTATTGATGCAAAAAAAAACTATAGGATTTGGTCAGCCATTAAATCATGAATTTAAGTATGAGGTAGGTGTTCAATACAGTAACTCTCAAAAGTTTTAAATATCATTTGAGTAGTTTTTATTTCTTAGAGTATTGTTTTTCAATAATGAAATAATTGTGTTGTGAAAAGAATATGTTAATAAATATTTAGAAATGTAAAACATGTGTTGGTTAGATAAAAGTTATTAAAAGACAATACTTGTATGAATGTTTAATGTGAAAAGTGGAAAAATGATGAGAAAGGTTTAAAATTTTAATAGAATAAATAAGGCATGTTAATGGAAAAGGTATTGACTTATAGAATTGATATATATGCATACATGATGAAGTAAAAGTGTGTATTAGTAATATGTGTCGCGACGGCGATTTTTTCGCGCCTCGCACCCCGCCATCCTCGGGTTGCGTAGACAACAACGCACGGTGAAAGGAGATGGTTTGTAGTCGTAAAAATTACGATTATAATTATGAGGAGTCGCCACCTAGTATTACGGTAACTAGGAAACCTATTGGTTTATAGGAGTCTTGGGTAAAGGGACTTGTTGTGCAAGGGGAAGACGCATCACCCCCAGTGCACCCTACCTAAGGTAAGCTACATTGTTATTTGATTGTTTTTTTCTAAGTCATTTTTATCGATGTCTTTTCTAAAGTTTGACGTAGATCTCTCTTCGTGAGAGAATTTCTACCTCTCTATGAGTTGAAAGACTAACCAAAAGAATTTTACACTGTATTTAAAAAAAAACATTTTTTATCCGTGGGTGTACTTTACAATGTAATTTTACACCGCAATAAAAGAAAACCCTTTTTTAGTATCTGCACGTGTACTTTACAATGTAATTTTACACCGAGATAGCTAAAACAAAATAATTTTTAATTTTTTTGATATTTTGGCCAAATTCCAACGGATAATCATAAACTGGTTACGATATTCAATTTTTGTTCAAAATATGTGAAAGATGCAATATTTATTTTTGATGAAAAATATGATTGTAAAAACCTAGGAATTCGGCCGTATGCACGAAAACAACATTTTTTTTTAAATGTAATTTTTTTGTTTTTTTAAATAAAATATCCGGGTTGGGCCTAGCCCAACCATGAGACTTGGGTTAGGCTGGACCCAGCCCAGTCATCTGGGCTAGGCCGAGAGCAGCGCAGCTCACCCACGCAGCACATATATATATTACACGGCATGAATTAATTCATGCACGTGTACGTAAAGTGGTGGTTGGCCAACCACCACGAAAGGCTCACTTGTCACTGCTGTCGGGTAGAGGAATTCGAGGTGGTTCTCCCTGTCGTGGTGGCGTCCAAAATGGTGGCCCGTGGTGGCCGAAATGAGCTCTTGAAGCTGCTGGACTGATGCTCAAAGGGGCTGTCTCTGTGTTGTTCCCGTTACTGCTACATCGCTGGAGACCTGTTGAAGGTCACGGTGAGGTTGCCTAGGCTGAGGTAAAGTTGAAGGTGATGAGGGGGTGGTGTTTGGTGGTCACCGGGAGCTAGCTGAAGGAGCGAGAGGGTTGCCAACCGACTGGTTTTTTAGAGAGAGAACCACGTCGGAGAGAGAGAGAGAGAGAGCTACCTGCAACGGGTTGCTGCTGGCTGTGGAGGTAACCGGAGCTGGTGAAGATGAGATGAGAGGGACAGAGGTGAACTGCTACTTCTTGAAAATGGTGGTTTGTTGGCTAGTGAAGGGCAGCTGGTGCTGGAGAAAAAGATGCAACAGTCACCCTTCTTTATTTTCCCTGTCCATCTGTGTGTCTCTGTGTGTGTTTTTTTTTTTTTGTGTTTCTCGTTTGCGATGATGGTCTCTCCTTTGTGTATTTCTCCCCTCTTTTCGTAACTTGTCCTCTCAATTTTCCCTCAGTTCAAAAACTCTCCCGTGACTGCAAATTATTTCCCTGTCTGCGTATCCCCTTGTTTTATGTTCAATCCCCCCTCCCTTTCAAAATTTTCTTCCCCTTATTTATAGACAAAGAAGGCATGGTGCACGGCATGGGGAAGTGTCCAGAGTATGGTGCATAGGAATGGTGTGTTATGGTGAGGTATGGTGCAGCATGGCTACCGGCAGCTTTTTTTTTTAAATAATATAAAATAGACTAATAAAAATGGGTGGTTACAAAAAGAGTTTTTCGACAGGAAGAATGATTTTCTTTTCAATTTTGGCTTCTAATTTCACCCAAAAAGTTTCATCACCGAAAATCTCGATCGTCTTAATTTAACCTAAATTCGGCTTCCAGACTTGATTTCTCACCAATTAAGCCCCTAATAAAAGTAATTTGACCTAATTAAAGTATAATTAAGCCTTTGTGCTTAATTAAATCCTTCAATTGGGCTCTCAATTTATCTCGAAGCATAATTACACTCTAAATTAGTCGACAATTAAATCGAATTGGCCCATAAAAATATAATTATGTCTTTCAACTTATTTTTTTCATAGATTTATCCAGTAATAAATTACTTTATCCTTGAATCTGCATTTTCTTTCATTTCCAGGAAAAAAAGAGGTACGATCAGGCTCTCAAAAACGTCCAAAATTTCCACATTAATTTTTCTGCCAACACCAGCCCCTTTATTTTATTTTTGTTATTGTTTAGTAGATTTTGGGGAGTAACCCAGAAATTGGGTTATGACAATATGAACATTGGATTTTAGGAGTGAAATGTTATACTTGGTAGTAAGAAATTAGGCATTTCATGTGGGTAGTATTGCACTTAGTTGTAGAAATGCATATACATACAATAATGGTTGTGCAAGGTATACAAAATGGATAATAAAAATATAATATCATGATTTATGTTTGGATTCAAGACAAAGAATTGTATAACCGTAAACATAAAGAGATACTGGGTAAAGAATATGGTAAATATGATGGGTTATGAGTTAAGGTAACCTAATAAAATTTGTGAAGTGTTATGATGAATAGGATTTTGGTTGAGGTGGAATAATATGTAAATATGTTACCAAGAACATGTGGAGTACTGTGTATATGATGTTTATAAGAAAAAATAGATTAGTCTACCATTACATGGACACTAATGACCAATATTGTTTGATCAACTTGTTATTATACAGAGACTAATGACATCATTGATTATTGATAATCAATATTGTTTGATTAGTTTGTCATTGTATGGAGACTTATAACATCATTTGTGACTAGTAACTGATATTTTTTTATTAGTTTACCACTATATAAAGACTAATAACATAAATGGTAGTTGTTGATCGACTTAAAGTCATTATGGGTAACATACATGAAAAAACTATGTCGTGATGACAACAAATCATATGGAAGTTAAAAAGATTTAACAAAAAGAAGTACATGGAAAATTGAGGGTCATTATGATAGCTCAGATATGTTAAGTCGGGAAATTGATATGAAGGCTAAAATTGAAAGGTATTACACTATTAATAGATTTTGAATTTATGAAAATAAAAGCTTGTATGTTGGGTTATGTGTTTAAAAAAATTCATTTATTGTATGAAATATATGAGCATAATTAGAATACATGCAAGATTAAGACATTGCAAAATATGTATTAATGATGGAGTCCTTTTGAACGGGTTGACAACATAAAACTAAGTAAGAATTTGAATGGAATTATGATAGTGAACTATTGAGTTAAAATAGTCATAGTCCTGTTAATACATGAGAGGTTATGAAGTAAAGGGTCTAGAAGTTCTAAAAAGGTGTTATGCATTTTATAGTATTATAAGAATTTTGTAATTACAAATTTTTTAAATGTGAAATGATATTTTAATTATTAGTAGTATAAAATGTAAGAAAAAATTAGTTAGATGGATTTATAAGCACCTGTGAATTCTGGTTGGATAAATTGATGTTTATTGAAAACAAAATCAATGGATCTATAGTCAATTAAATAAGGTGGTCAATTTCATTAGTATTCCTTGGAAGAGATTGTTAGAGTAAAAATGTTGATGAGGTATCAATCAAGATTGAGTTGACTTGAAGACATTGACTACATCAATAATTGTTGAGTGATCCAATTAGAAAAAAACAAAAAAAAATTAAATAATCATTTGATTAAATACTTTATGCCTTTTAATGTTGTATTAAGAAAATATATTTTTTAATTTTATTATTTGATTTCAGGTTCATTGCAGACTTGGGAGTGGTAGCTTAAGGTTGTATTATTATTATTTAGCCTTAAGTATTAGAGTTTATACATTTTAAGATTGGTTGCATCAAGTAATTTGACTTGTATGTAATCAAACTTATAATTTGATGATATGTATCCAAAATAGATCAATTTTGATGATGACAACCATGTGGGTATCTTATTGTGGTAAAAGAAATGATCCAGGATAGTTGGATCAAGAATTGAAAAATTGTTTTAAAAGAGTGTAGGTGATTGTCAATAATTTGGGATGTTCTAAATACAGAGAGAACTCTGTTAAAATTTCAATAGAAATCTTGATTGATGACTAGTTTATTTTAAGCATGAATAATATTTTAAAAAAGAGTGTGGTTATATATACGCGCGCTAGTTTTTCAATGAACTATAACTTGTTATCACACCCTCCGCGAGAGCGCGGCGTAGCGGTGACCCTCCCCGTGCGCAGGGAATTCATGTCAGGGTTTTATCTTTATTTTTATGAAGAAAAGAGTCATTACCTAGTATTATGGTTACTAGAAAACATAAACTAGTCTTTCAGAGATTCTAAGGCAAGGGACTGGTTGCGTAAAGTGAAGGTTTTAGCACCTCTAGTACGCCTTACCTAAGGTAAGTTACTTGGTATTTTGGTTTGCTTATGATTTGCTATGGTGTTCATGTTTCAAAATATATTGGTTAATGATGATAACGTATTATTCCTATAAAAATATTTTGGATATTTACCACTTTAAGGTTTTTTTATCCAAATATGTACGGTGAATAACGAATTATCCCCGCAATATTTTGGATAATAACCCCTTTAGGATTTCTTTACCCAAATATCAACAGTAAATAATAACAAATTATCCTCCCCAATATTTTGGATATTAACCCTTTTCGGATTTATTTATCCAAATATCAACAGTGAATAATATGAATCCCTAAAAATAAAATTTTGATATTTTTGTAATATTGGCCAATACCCTTTGGATTTTACAAACATGTTGTAAAATCCAAAAATACGAGAAAATGATTTTTCTTTGTTTGCGAAATCCATGCTAAAAATCATTTTTCTTTAAAATTTAGAAATAATATTTTTTTTAGAAGGAATGTTCAAAATACGTAAGCGTATTGACCGTATGCACGAAAATAACATATTTTTTTCATTTTTTAATAAAAATATTTTTATGCAAATTTAGTATTTTTTTATTATATATATTTTTTGTGGGCTGGCTGCCCAGCCCTGATGGGCCGAGAGGCCCATCATTTGGGGCTAGACTGCCAGCCCCTGGTGGGCCTAACGGCCCACCCATTTTGGCTTGGTTGGCCTCGCCCCCAACCCGGCCAGCTGGCACGGGTGGCACGAGGGAGTGAATTAATTCACTCCCTCGTGCATGAAGATGATAATCTATAGTAAATGAGAGGATTTTCTAGTGTGACGAATAACATACTTGTTAATATTGTCGCGACGGCAATTTTTCGCGCTTCGCGCCCCGCCGTTCCCCGGGATTGGGGAGACAACAACGCGCGGTGAAAACAGGGGTTTGTTTTTATAGTCGCAAAATTACAACTATAATTATTGTGGAGTCGCCACCTACTATTACAGTCACTTGGAACCTAATGGTCTGCGAGAGTTTTGGGTAAGGAGACTTGTTGTGCAAGGGGAAGACGCATCACCCCCAGTGCACCCTACCTAAGGCAAGCTGCATTGTTGTTTGATTATTTTTTTTAGTCATTATTTTTATTGGTCTTTTTCTAAGGTTCGACGCAGATCTCTCTTCGTGAGAGAGTCTCTACATCATTGGGAGTTTTTACGGGTGTGCTTTACAATGTAATTTTACCACCCTGATAATAAAACACAACCACTAATATTAATTATTATTTTATCTGCGGTTGTACTTTACGATGTAATTTTACACCCTAATAGATAAAACAAAATAATTATTAATTATTTTTGATATTTTGGCCGAATTTCAATGGATAACCATAAAGTGGTTATGATATCCAATTTTATTTCAAAGTATGGAAAATTGCAACGTTTTTTTTACGAGAAAATACGATGGAAAAACCTTGAAATCCGGCCGTATGCAAAGAAACAACATATTTTATATTTTTTGAAAATTTTGTTTTTTTTTTGCTGTTTTTTTTAAATAAAAAAAATAATAGAAGGGCTGTGGGCTGGACTGCCCAGCCCTGATGGGCCGAGAGGCCCATCCTTTGGTGGCTGGCAGCCAGGCCGGTTGGCCTACACGCCTGTCCAAAGTTTATGGCTGGGCCGGGAGCAGGGCCGGCCCAGCCAGCCCACTGTTCTTTACGAGAACAGTGGGCAACGGGGAGTGAATTAAATCACTCCCCGCAGCGTAAATGTAGAAGATGCACAGTAGGGTGTTTGGTCGAGTTCAAGGTCCGGCATACCTGTCACTTCCACCGTGAAGAGGATGCCGAGGTGGTCCTTCCTGTCGTGGTGGCGTCTGAAACGGAGGCCTGTGGTGGCCGGAATGAGGGCTGGAAGCTTGCTGGTCGGGGCAGTCTCTGCAACTGCTACTCGCTTCTGTCTCGCCGGAGACCACGCCTGGGAGCTTACGTGGTGGAGAAGATGGTGGCGGAGAGGATGGTGGTGCTAGGTGTGTGGCCGATTAACGTGGAGATGAAGAAGAGCCGCTATGTGTTGCTGTTTTCTAGCGAGAGAGAGATGCTACTGGAAGAGAGAGAGAGAAGTCACGGTGGAGAAGAGGGAGGAGCTGTGACAGGAAAGAGAGATGAGCTGATAAGGCTGCCTCAACGACGACCAGAAAGGGAGAAGGTGGAAGTTTGGAGTTATTGCACCGGTTGGACTGTGATTTTCGTTGCACCGAAATTTCCCGTTTTTTCAGCGTTTTCCCCCGTTCTCCCTTTTTCCTCTCTTTTCTGCAATTTTCCCTCTATTTATAGGCTCATCTTGCAACTTGCAGGTATGGGATTGATGTCCACAACATGGTTTGATCAGTGAGTAGGTTGCCAGGGCATGGTTGCCATGGCTGCCGGCATGCCACAGGTATGGCTTCCGGCAATGCCACTGTCCAGTCAGTTCAAAACTGATTTGACTTCTTTTTTTTTTAAATAAAATACACTGAAGAGAAAAAAAATGGGTTATCACAAAAAAAGTTTTTCGACAGGAAAAATGATATTTTTTTTCTTTCAATTTTAGCTTCTGATTTCATCAAAAGGTTTTGTCACCGAAATTTTGATTTTCTCAATTTAAACCAAATTAGGCTTCCGAATTTAATTTCTCAGCAATCAAACCCCCAATTAGATTAATTAGACCCATGTTAAGTGTAATTAAGCCCTTGCGTTTAATTAAATCCTTCAATTGGACTCTCAATTAATCCTGAAGAGTTTCGTCACCGAAAATCTCGATTTTCTCAATTTAACCCAGATTAAGCTTTTAATTTCTCAGCAATCAAACCCCCAATTAGATTAATTAGACCCATTTTAAGTGTAATTAAGCCCTTGCGCTTAATTAAATCCTTTAATTGCGATCTCAATTAATCCTGAAGAGTTTCGTCACCGAAAATCTCGATTTCCTCAATTTAAACCAGGTTAAGCTTCCAAACTTTACTTCTCACCAATTAAGCCCTTAATGAAATTAATTTGATCCATTTAAAGTATAATTAAGCCCTTGCGCTTAATTAAATCCTTCAATTGGGCTCTCAATTAATTCTGGAATCATAATTACATTTTAAATTGGCCGACGATTAAATCGAATTAGCCCATAAAAATATAATTATGTCTTTCGACTTAACTTTTACACAGATTTATCCAATAATAAATTATTTTAGCCTTAAATCTGCGTCTTCCTTCATTTCTGGGCAAAAAAGAGGTACAACCGGACTTTCGTAAACATCCAAAATTTCCACATTAATTCTTCTGTCGACACCAGCCCCTTTTATTTTATTTATGTTATTATTATTATTTTTTTGGTATATTTTGGGGAATAACCCAGAAATTAGGTTATGACAAATACCATTGGGTAGAGGAGGTCGAAGTGGTTTTTCAGGTCATGGTGGCGTAGGAAATAGTGGCCGGAGTGGGCTTCAGAAAGTGATGTGTTTTGCTTGCCATCGCTGGGGCTGCTCCTGTTGCTTCACCAGAGGAGGTGGCTGGGTTGCTGGCATGGAGGGGAGGCTACCGGTGGTGATGAGGGTGGAGCTAGGTGGCCTACTGGAGATTCTTTGAGGAGAGAGAGAGCTGAAGGTGGCTGGTTTTAGAGAGAGAGAGGGTCGGCTGATCGAGAGAGAGAGTGACGCTGGAGACGAGGGAGATGAAGAATGATCCTTTGATTTTTTTTTAGTAAATTTGGCTCTGCAACTCTCCATTTTTTCTGTGTTTTTCTTACATAAATTTTCTTCCCTACTTCCTCTCCTCTGTCCCCTGTCTCCTTGTGTTATTCGTGATCTTCTTCCCCCCCTCCCTTTTCTCCACTGTCTTTGCATTGTTATTTATAGCAGGAAGCGAGTACTGCTGCAGTGGGCGTGCTTGACACTATTCAGGTGACCGAAAAGTGCAAGCGCAAATGATTTGGGAAGGATAAAAATATAATTTGGTCCCTTGATTTACAATTGCTTTAATTGGACCCCCAATTGAATTTAAACTTATGATTTTATGCAATTATAACCCGTCAGAATTTCAATATCAGCCTTAGCTTTGCGCGCCTTTTTTATTCTGGTCCTTGGTTTCTGATTTGCGCGATTTAATCCTCAATTGACCGTTAGAAACTCAATTCATTCAATTTAGCTCCTGACTTCACATAATTGGCTTGAAAAAAATTCAATTCGGTCTTCAAAAATTATAATCTCATCAATTGAACTTGAATTAAATTCAAGAACTTGATTTCTCATCGACTAAACCCTTAGTAAAAATTAATTTAACCAATTTAAAGTATAATTAAGTCCTTGCACTTAATTAACCCTTCAATTGGATCCTAAATTAATTCTCAAACATAATTACATTTTTATATTGATCAACGATTAAATCGAACTGACCCATAAAAATATAATTATATCTTTCGACTTAAATTTTATGCAGATTTATCCAATAATAAATTAACTTTATCCTTGACTACGTGTTTTTCTTCATTTCCGGGTACAAAAGAGGTATGATCACATAATCACACTTTTAAATTGGCCAATGATTAAATCCAACCGGTCCATAAAAATACAATCATATCTTTCAACTTAATCTCTACGCAGATTTATCCAATAATAAATTACTTTAACCTTGACTCCGCGCTTTTCTTTATTTCTGGGCACAAAAGAGGTACAATCTAGCTCTGAAAAAAGTTCAAAATTTTCACCTTGATTTTCCTACCGACACCGGCCTTTTTTATTTTATTTTATTTTATTTTTGGATAGACTTGAGGAATGACTCAAAATTGGGTTACGAGACCTGTTATGAAATATTAACCTTATCTAAAAAATATAAAGGACATTACAATGAACATGCTCAAAATCACTTTTCTATTGGCTAGAAATGCCCATGCTTACCAACTATTTACATTATTAGTGTTTAGCACTTAATGCTAATATGATTCCTTTACCATCATGGAACCTATTAAAATGCATTAAGGTATTCATATGCCAAGAACTTATCTCCTTAACTATATTATTTCACAATCAACAATGTAACCATTTATCATTAAAGGCTATTATCTCAATTGATTACCTATAAAATAGACTACACAACCTATTCTTGTATTCATCTTCTACTCTATACAAGTTGATTTGATTTAATAGGTATGTAAATGTTATGATTAAGATTGTTTGTGCACTTACAAATAAAAAAATTCTCTTCTTTAACAACTCTTGCATTTATTATCGTTGCAGTTATATAACACAACTTATAACTTTATATTTCTCATATATCCTTGCTAATTTAAACATTGAAGGATTTTGTATGCGATACAAAAGACCTATATTCAGTTTATGAACTACCAACCAATATCTTCATTTTAAGCCTTGGAAGACTAAACATCTATGAAAAAGTCAAATTAACTTAATTGTACTTAAGTCCTTGTGAATTTTTTTATGCTTTTATATAATTCATAATTCATTCAAGTTGGGAAAATTATTATTTTCATAATTTTAAAGATAAAACCTTCATATACATCTTTGATTTAATAATTGCAATGCATCTTTGATTTAATTATTGTATTGTTATCCTATTATTTTCACAGTTTTAAAGGTTTAAAGATTAGTATGTTTTGTATTATCTAAGATCTTTTAAGAAATGTAATAAACAAATTAGAATAAGACTAGTTAAGAGTGCATTTTATTGTTGACTAAATGAAAGTATTTTTTGCAGCAAAAAAATTGCAAGCATTGTTAACAACTTTTTAATTTGCGCACCAAGAACTTAATTTTTCTCACTATTAATAAAAAAAATTAATTGCAAATCAAGAACTTGATTCGCACATCTAATAAAATAAATCAAAAATCAGAAGTTGTAATAAATTTAAATAAATGTATGAATACTAATTTATTTATTTATACTTAATTATATAGCAAGTACCTATGCAAAATTATTGTTGGTAGTATCTTAAGTTAATTTTTAGTGTAAAAGAAAAGGACATTAAACATTATGAATGCACTTTCTAGTACCATAATTTTTTTTAATTACGTAATTGAAAGATAATGTTTGTATTTAATAAAATAAATTCATAAATTAAAAAAAATCTATTTATGTTAATTAAATACATAAGCAAGAAAATCATATTTTTTTTATAACAAGCAAATTATTGATGCACATTCAAATGGTATACCCTGAGTGTAGCAAGTTGTAATTATCTTTGATTGTAATTATCGTCCGCATGTTTATTCCTGTTTAGAACACATAGTTGGTTAGTTATATTGTAAGTCTACTACTGTCAGTATTTATTTCCTATTCTGTAGGAAGACTTACTATATAAGAAGCAGTGCTTCTCTTGTATTCATTACGACAAATAATATACAAAAGATGAATTCCTGAATTCTTCATGGTATCAAAGCAGATTTTTTAAAATTCCTGCAAACCCACTACAAACCCCTGCATAACCCCTGCAAACCCACTAAATCAAAAACAAACTGAATCACCCCAAAACAATGATTACCGAATCACCATCTCAAACCAAATCACCCTCTCCTATTATACACGTCCAAACTGAAAGCCCAG
>CM045906.1:11088134-11117598 GCA_025169955.1 Salix arbutifolia
GAAATGATCTACGATGTAGTGATGAGAGGAAGATGGACCATTATATGGCATTTGAGGTCGACGTCGATATACTTGTGCCATTGTAGGTGATGGCATCGACGGAGCCACAGGTGATGGCATCGACGGAGCCACAAGTGATGGCATCGACGGAGCCACAGGTGTTGGCATACTTAGACCCATATGTCCTACCAAGAGCTTAAGACAATCTTCAATGGAAGAAATTTTAGTTTCCATTTGATCCAATTGCTCTTGATACCGTCTATTAGTTGTTGTGCTTGGATATGATGAATTTACTGAGTAGGTATGTGAAGAAGAACTCACATCAACTTTAGATTTAGGCATACGGGGTGCACCATATACTCGACCCTTGCTTACTCCCCCTGAAGCCTCACACCAAGCTGCTCCATCAAATGAGGGATGATTTTCCTGATCAGGTCCATATCTTGCAACCATCTCATTTCTATATTTTTCCTGCAAACAAGTCCATGTCAAAATATATTAATTTGAATATGAATGATATTTCATATATATATAAAATAAAATATAAGTACTTACCACCACTATTTTAGACCGGTTATCTACAAATGTGCCGGTCTCATTTGATTTTTGATGCAAAGCAGAAAAGACCTCATCCCAGGGAAGTTCTTTCCCCCCGGCCTGTTCTTGCTACGAACATGAAAAAAAAAGTTAGCAACAAAAATCTTAAACAAATTAAATTACAAGTATTGAACAACAACATTTCGTACCATACTAGCTCGATATGATGCAAATGACACAGAGCCAGCAGTATGGGTACTTATTTTCCCATCTGTTTGCTTCAATCGATTTTGTTTTGATGTTTTGGATCGTTTGCAAAATCTATCGGTAGACCAAACATCGTTGATCATCGTATTCCAATCTTCATTTTGGATCCAAACAGGTCCTTTATCCAGGCAATCGATGATATTTGTGGTACCTATTATTGACATAGCTTTATTTCGAGCTCTTGCCAATTGTTGGTTCAAGGAAGTTCGAGCTTTATCTTCCCATATTTTACGAACAATTGATTCATCTTCTTCGGGGAAGGCATATTTTTTCTACCAAATACATATGACAATTAATAAATGTTAACATAAACACACAGATCTCAAACAACCTCATCATTAAACAAAAAACTAGTATCTCTTGCCAATCATTTGCAACACATCTAGTTATATCAAGTTGCAACAAAATTCCACTTATGCAAGGAAGCATAAACTACATTGGAGCTCCATGCTAAAATAATACATTTTAAGCGATCAAGTGTGCTAATTATCTGTATGTAAGCTAATTCCAACTATAATACAAAACCAAACTGGTCAAAAACACATCAACAAAACATCTAACCAATCAATCCATCATTCAAAAAGCTTAAAACTTTCCCTTCAATTTCCAAACTACTAAACAAACAAGGCAAATCAATTCTCAATAATCATTCAACTACTGTTAAACATGATTGTCAACTCTCCCTCAAAAATAGTTAACAGAAAAACATACCTTGAACTCCTTAAACAGTTCATCTTTACACATGGCATCAACTTTATCCCAAGAGTGCCATGGCCCCTTGAAATTAGTTCTCAAAATTATTCCGATTTCTCTGCCACATGAAGCGTTATTGAACCTGAAAAATTAAAGTAACAAACGTTCATGGAACAATAATGACACAAATGATAACTATGTAATAAAAATATTATACTTACTCGGATGTTCCATACAAACTCAGTTCTTTTTTCCCCGACACTGGATCGATTGCCGTGTCAAAACTCTTCCGTTTAATGCTTACACTGCTTCGAGAACAGCTTGAACCATGGATTGAATGGAGGCAATCCGGATCCTCTGAACATCGCATGTTACTACCTTCTCTTGACTCATCGAATTCTCTCTCATCACTACCATCTTCATCAACTTCATCTCCAACTCCTCCCGCATAACCTTGATGAACATTAAATTCTCTTAACATGTTTGTATCATCTCGCGGGACACCTTGTGTTGCTAACAAATCTTGAAACCCGAAAGCTTCATGTGCATTTAACCTCACATGATCCTCTTGATGAGGAAATGTACTTGCAACTCTGTGTGCATAATAATCATGTAGTTGATCAGGCTCGGGTTGGTGAGAAGATGATGCGTTCTTATCCACGGTAGATGGAGTTCTATTCGCTCTGGATGCGGACCTTTTACTTCTGGAATATTGTAATATACATGCTTGTTTAGACATCCTACAACAATTGGATTGTCGTCAATAAGTATTGTTGGTAAAAACTAATCAATATGACATTAATAAGAAATATGAACAAAAGAATATTAAATAACATAAGTTAATATATCAATTAAATATAAGAAATACAAGCAGCATGCTAATCAGCATCATCATCACATAAAAATAAATGCATGTAATATACCTGCATAATGCTAATCATCATCATCATCACTTGTAATCAAATCATCATTATTATCATCATCATTATCATCATCACCAACGACTTCATTATCATACTCAATTTCCTCATCCGAATCCATTTCATTATCGTCTCCCCAATTTCCCTCTACCGTAAGCAAATCATTTTGGTTGACTTCTTCATAATAAGATGTGTCAACAAATATACTTGGTTCATCAAGTCTCATATTAGGAAGCACACAACATGGTTGAGAAATTTCATCTGATTGATCAACATCAAATGTTTTAACATTGTCATTGTTTTCAATAAATTCACCCATCTCAACATTATAACGACTTCTAGCTGTTGTCTTCATAACTGCCCACCATTCTGAAGATTTTTTATCGGGTGGACACATATAGTAGACTTGTTGACATTGCTGCACCAAGACAAAATCTTCACTTCCATGTAGTCTAGAGGTATGCTTGATCTCAACCAAACCATTTGAACGATGCACTTTAAGCCCACGTTTGGTATCGTACCAATGACACTTAAACATAAAAAGCTTGCACTTACTCCCTAAATATTTAAGCCGGATCACTTCTTCAAGCATTCCATAGTAATCAATGTCATTACCATTGTAGCAACTTCCTTTTACACAAATCCCGCTATTCATTGTTTTTTTATAGCGACCATAAAATTGAGTATGAAATTTAAACCCATTGACATAATACCCATTATAACATTTCACGGAATTTGACGGACCCATAGAAAGAGCAAAGATTTGATTCTCAATTCCGGTTGATTTGTATTCAACCTAGCATAACAATAACAATGTATGAATTATTATTTCATACAAAAGAGTAAATTTACAAAATATGTCGTGAAAAATACTTACATGGTTTTTCAACCAAATTGGAAATTCAACCTCGCATAGTTTTTCAATTTCAATATCGGTCAATTGTGGTTGTCGTGAATGTAGCTCATGGCGACATTGCCTAAAATTTAAATTGTTAGTTGAAATGAAGTTATTATAAATTCAGAAACAAAATAAAATATTTCACACTTACTCTACATAGGGTTTCAATTCTTGACAATTGAAAATGACATAGTTGTGCGCAATTTTCATTTCTTCCTGCGATAATTGCCGTCTATAATATTTTTTAGACAATTTTCGTCCTGGATAGGAAAAAATAGAAAGTTGTCCACCTTCACTCTTAGCTCCACCATCGTCATTTCGTGGAACTCGATTCCATATTGTTTGAACGTCATCACCAAAATAATAAGACGCAAAATTTGTAATTTCATCTATCAAGTACGCTTCACATATGGAACCCTCTACTTGGGCTTTATTGGTGACTTTCTTCTTCAAATAGAACATATACCTACATTATTTATGTTAATTAGTTTGAAAAATAAACAAATTATTCAATTAAAGTGAATTAAAATTACATTGTATGAAAACATACCGTTCAAATGGATACATCCATCGATATTGAACGGGTCCACCAACTAGTGCCTCATAAGGTAGGTGTATTGCTAAGTGTTCCATGGAGTCGAAGAACGATGGAGGGAAAATCCTTTCAAGTTTACAAATTATTTCAATAATATTTCCCTGCATCAACTCCAAGTGTTGGACATTTAAATTAGTCGCACAGATGTCCCGAAAAAATACTGACAATTCTGTTAATGCCTCCCACAATGGTCTAGGCAAGTAAGGTCGGAACGCAACAGGAAGAAGTCTTTGCATAAAAACATGGCAATCATGACTTTTCATGCCGGAGACCTTACATTGTGCCTCTTTCACACATCGTGATATGTTTGAAGCATAGCCATCAGGAAAGGACAACTCTTTCATCCATGCCAACACTTGTTGTTGTTCTTTCTTGAAGAGATAATAAGTGGCTTTCGGTTTGTAAACTCGACCACTTGCATCTTGTTGCAAATGTAAGCTTGGCTTTTTACAATACAACTGCATATCCATCCTAGCCTTTACATTATCCTTGCTTCTATCAGGGCAATCCATTACCGTGTAGAAGATATTGTCAAAGAAATTTTTTTCTATGTGCATGACATCTAGGTTGTGACGAATTAAATTTGTGTGCCAATATGGAAGCTCCCAAAAAATGCTTTTCTTCACCCAATTGTGATACACACCAAATCCGGGAATTTTCCCACAATTTGAAGAGCTACCAACATGTCCCTCGGTGAACTTAGAAACTTCAGCTAACATTTCTAAACCAGATCTCCGAGGAAAAGGAGGGAGCTCTTCAATTACTCCTTTTATAAACTTATCCGACTGATATCTGTAAGGGTGATTCATGGGTAGGAATCGTCGGTGACAGTCAAAGAATGAATTTTTCCCACCATGTTTTAATCGAAATGCCTTACTGTGTTCCATACAATAAGGACATGATAATTTGCCATGTGTACTCCAACCCGACAACATACCATATGCTGGAAAATCACTTATGGTCCATGTTGCTACCCAATTTTTGACTCACTATTTTATGTTTCGAAAATATATCCAAAAAATATATATATCTTGGTACAAGGGCAAAATTGAACAAATTGAGAGTTTAATGGTCAATAGAGGTTTAAATCGCGAAAATTAGAAACCAAGGACCAGAATAAAAAATCACGCAAGGTTAAGGTTGAGATTGAATTTTTGAGGGGACACAATTGTGCAAAATTAAAAGCTTGGATCCAATTGAGGTACGATTGGAGAAACTATGAAATGAAGGACCAAACCATACTTTTACCTTAATTCTTTGAAAATTGCACTGCATGTTCCGCCTTTAAAGATTTTGAAAGTTGCATTGCATGTGCCGGCTGCATGGTTTTGAAAATTGCATTGCTGCGTAATCCGGCGAGCCCGGCCTTGAATGAAGGCGCGCCTGCCTTCAATGTTAAGCGGCGGCACCCTGCACTAAGCATTTTGGCAGCCGAAGGTCTTTGTGTTTTGCTATAAATAGCAACATGCAGGGACTGTAGAAGGGGGGGGGAGATCACGAGAGAATCAATAAAAAAAGCAGAGGAGAGAATTTAAGAAGAGAAGGAAAATTTACGTAGAAGTCAACTTAACTTTATAGTTTTAACTCTCTTTCGTTTCAGTTCACTCTCTCTCCATCTAAAAAAAAACACAGAAGCTGCTCTCTCTCTCCCTTCCGTTTCAGTAATTCCAGCCACCCATTCCGACCACATTACACCATTTCATCATTAACAGAAGCCTCCGATCAACACTAGCAGCCCAACCGTGGTCTCCGGCGAAGCAGCCGAGGCAGCAGCAGCTTCTGCAACGTGACCAGCCGCCGTTCCGACGCCCATTCCGGCCACCACAGGCCACCATTTCCATCACCACCACGACCCGAAGAACCACCTCGACGTCCTCTACCCAAAGGTGTTAACAGGTAAGCCATTCATCAAACTCAAAAATTCGGCATATCACTGTTCATCTTCTCCATTTTTTGCATGCGGGAAGTGAATTAATTCACTCCCCGCCGGGTCGGGTCGGGCCGGGTCTGGCGCCTGGCCAGACTAATAAATGAGGCGGGCTTCCAGCCCGTCTGGGGTGGAAGCCCAGCCCGAGAGAAGGACGGGCTTACAGCCCGTCTGATTGAAGCCCGGCCCAGCCCTAAGATTCTCTGGGCCGTCGGCCCAGACCCAAGATTCTATGGGCCTATGGCCCAGGTACCTCTGGGCTGACAGCCCAGCTTGAAATAGCTGGGCTGACAGCCCAAATTTAGTGTTTCTTTTGTCTGGGCTGGCAGCCCAGACTCCAAAAAGGGTGGGCTGACAGGCAGCCCACCGGGGGAGAAAAATAAAAATAAAAAAAATAAAAAAAGTAACAATAATAAATAGAAAAAATATAAATTGCAAAAAATAAAAAAAAATACATTTTTTTCGAGAAAATATTTAGAAGATAAAATGTGTTTTTGCGCATACGGCCAATACACTAGCATATTTTAAAATTTCTTTCTTTCAAAAAAAAAAAATATTATCTTGGAGTTTTGAAGAAAAATGTATTTTAGCATCGATTTCACAAAGTAAAATTATTTTCTTGCATTTTTGGATTTTACAATATATTTGTAAAATCCAAAGGGTATTGGCCAATATTCCAAAAATATTAAAATCTTATTTTTTTTATTTATTATTCATCATCGAGGTTTGGATAAATAAATCCTAAGGGGTCAATATCCAAAATATTCGATGGGGATAATATGCTGTTATTCACTGTCGGTGTTTGGATGAATAAATCCTAAGGGGTCAACATCCAAAATATTCGGCGGGGATAATATGCTGTTAGTCACTATCGGTATTTGGATAAATAAATCTTAAGGGGTTAATATCCAAAATCTTCGGCGGGGATAATACACCTTAATCATTTAACCAATATATTTCTGAAAAAAATCAATAACATAGCAATCATAAGACAGACAAAAAATACCAAGCAGCTTACCTTAGGTAGGGCGTACTAGGGGTGCTAAAACCTTCCCTTTACGCAACCAGTCCCTTACTCTAGAATCTCTGAAAGACCAGTTTTAGGTTCCTAGTAACCATAATACTAGGTGGCGACTCCCTTTTTCACGAAAATAAAGATTAGACCCCGATATTGAATATTTCCCCCGACACGCCGGGGAGGGTCGTCACGACGCCGCGCGCTCATTTTTGGGGTGCGACAGAATGGCGACTCCGCTGGGGACTTTGGACTAAGCTTGATAATTTTGTTTGTTTACGATATGTTGCTATGAATGGTTTATATTTTTTAGAAGCTTTAGCATACATCTTTACATCCTGTCATCATAATATACCTTGTCATGCATCACTTTTATTATTTTGAGAGCACACACTAAAACTTTAAGTTAAGTGGGGGACTAGCAGCTTACCTATGACTTGAGTCAAGGTTGAAGTTTGTGTAAACCCCAACTCTTTGCTGAGTGTTTAGACTGGTAGTGATTGGTATACGTACCATCCCGCTATCTGCTAAACCCCTATATCGTCTTTACGAAGATGATCACTGGGACAGCAAGAGACCCTCTTTAGAGACCAAGTAGTAAACTTACCCTATGTCTCACGTACAAGAACTAGAACTTATCTTTAGGGTGTATGCTCCCTCCATTTTGTTTTGCATTAAGACAAACTCTTCTCGAAGCATCTTGACTTTTGAGTGACATAGTGGTCATCACTTAAGAAATTTTCATTGTAGGGTTTAAGCAAAAATCAAGTTTTTATTTATCATGCAATAGTTACGATCACGTGTCACTCCTCGAAGAGCGAGTCGGTCAAAAAAAAAAAAAAAAAAAAAAAACATGCATGTACATTCAACATGCACTCTCACAGTTTTGATTTATCATGCAAAGTTACGATCACGTGTCACTCCTCGAAGAGCATTTCGACATGCATTCCCACAGTGTTGTTTATCATGCAATTGTTGCGAATACATGTCACTTCTCAAGGGGCAAAGTTTGTTAAAAATTAATAATAATAATAAAAAAAAAAAACATGCATACACATTTCAACATGCATTTCAGCATGCATTCCCAATTTGAAATATGGGTCCCTCAATCTATTATCACCCAAAGGTCAGGAATCGTTGACATTGGTAAGGAAATTCACACCAATATAGAAATAGCATTCGTGTTTTTTCGGCAAGCCAAAGATAGAGTTCTCTACTCTCCAGTGAAATCAAGTGGGGCCATACGCTGAGATATCATATACAAAGTGTTAATGCATTCGTGAATGAAGATTGTGGAAATTCGGGTTTGCTTTGAAGGAGTGCGGATAGTCCTTATACAAGTCTATTTTCAGAAAGCAAGCATCAGTCAAAGAAGTTGTCAGCCCATTTAAGTATCAGTTGATTTTCTCTCTTAATCATGTGGAGTTCTTGCGGCACTGTCAAATTTAGGAGTTTTATGCCGCCCGCGCACATTAAGCCATGTTTATTTTGCGAGCAAAGATAAAATATCCCGAGTGTGAAAACTTAATATGGGATTGTTGAATCTATTCCGGTATCCGAGAGGTCAAAGCATGTGCCCTGCAAGATTATTTTGCTTGAAGAAGCGATTTTGCCGCAAAAGAGTCTGTTCGTCGTACGACGAAATTTTTTATGATTTGCGCACTTTGGTGTTTTGACAATAATGCTTACAAGCTTGATTCACCTTTATGTCCAATGAGGAGCACGGTGGAGCGCAAAAAAAAAAAAAAAAAAAAAAAAAAACTTTCCTCTTGCGACGTAATCCAGATGAGAGAGATGAATAGTTGCAAGAATATTAGTGATTGCGGAGGTTAATCAGCAAAAGGCAAGTCAAGTTTTAGGAGGATGTTATCGTCGACAGTGTCAACAATAAATTATCACGAGCATAAGCGAGATCAATGAGCAGCGACAATACAAGAATGATTGTTTGAAAGGATGAGAAAAGTGTTGCATCGTCGATAATTTTCTTACGAAATCTCAGCGGCTATCACTGTATTTTGGGGTTTAAATCATCATTTCATTGAAGCATGTGTATTCTTTGTCTTTTTGTTTGTTTTGAAATCAAGAGATGTTTAACATTCTTATTTTTGACAAAATATTTTGATCAAACTTCAACATGCAAAATTTAAAGTTATCATTTCTAAAATACTTTTTGAGCGCAGAATGACATGATGAGCACTATCAAAGTGACCGAACAATTTCTTGAGCCCATACACTGAGTTTTTGAACCACATCATATGAACTAAGATTTATCAGTATACATCGACATGTAATGGATTCAATATTTATGGACCCGCGAATCATAACTCTTGCACATCCAAATCATTACATTAGATGAGGTCAAAATTCATCAGTTTAAAACCAAATTTGCTTGAAATTACAAAAGGTCATCATTAAAATCTGTATCCCCAATTTGAGCCTGACATGATATTTGTTTGAAAAACCCGACATGAGTCACACCCTCACACTGGGGGCAAACACATGGGGGGCAAACAAGAGATTTTTAGTTTGAGGATACAGTGACAACATTAAAATCATCAAAAGGGGGGAGGTTTAAGAACAAAAACCCAACATGGGAGAACAATCAAGTTGAGATAGGACATGACAAAAACCAAGAGTCGATGCTAAGGACAAGTTCAAAAAAGAAGAGAAATTTTGAAGAAAAAAAAGAAAAACGAAAAAAAAAAGGAAAAAGAAGAAAATATTGAACTATACCATGCCTGTTGGTATCTTTGGTCAAACCTCAGGTGGGAAGAAATGTTATATTAAGATTATCGAGTCTACAAGATAAGTTATCAATCAAATGAAGATCTTGCAAAATTATTTTGTTAGACTATATTGAATGCAACAAAAGATGAAATAATATTAGATGACAAATGATGATTCGAGTCTAGTATTTCCCTTTTAAGGTTGAAATTGTCCATAAAAGGAATGACATGGTTGTAGAGATTTTTAGAGCGACGGTTGATTAAAATCACGTTAAGATAATTAACGTATTTTGATGTGGTCTCTTCTACAAAAACAACAAGAGAAAAAGAGTTAACGACTAGATGATGGTGATCTTAGGTCTATGAAACCCTTAAACATTTTTTTTGAGCCATGATTTAAAAGTCTTTCTTGATCAAGCAAGCAATTTTAACTGATAAGTGGTGCTCTCCAATATTGTTAGGGTTTTTCCATAAGGGTTATAATTTCATGAACTAAGTTACAAGTTGCTATTCATATTGATAAAGTAAGTGCTGAAAAAGGAGACAAATTTTCAACTGAATATCGGGTCTTTACTTGACAGTCTAATTGTTTGAAAACCAAATTATCACTTCATCATGTACTGTCAAATGACATACCCCTAAAATCAGAGATTTTAATTGAAACAAAAATAAACCCATAGAAAAAACAATTTCAATCTCATAATGGGTCAATTGTTGTTTGCAAAAATACAAGATAATTACAGGTTTGCATACATTGAATATCGTGTATTGGGAATTTGACCAAATTAATTTGATTTTCAACAAATGACATCTCTTTATTTTATTTCAAGGATTAGACTTTGGATGCACATGCTCTTTTGAAATTGGTGACTTAATGTCAGAATAAGAAAGATTTATAAACAGAGAAAACATTGGTCGGATTAACAGAATCCTTGACATTGATAGTTCTTCATTGGAAAGCCCAGCAGTCAGAGGGTGCGGTGTGGATCCCGATAGGAATACAAACAATTTCACATAATGCTTGGGGGCAAAGAAGCACAAGCAAATAATGATTTAGTGAAATTCATCAATGAGCACCAACAAATTTAACTCAGGGCAACATTGCTTAATAGAGAGTGATGGTTTGATAAGCTCCAACAGTGATTGAGAATAAGATTGCATTCGAAGGGCATCTTCAGATTTTGAAATGTGGGCTTACCCACAGATTTGATTGTCTCTAAACAAAGATATTGTCACATGGGTATATTTTGATAAATGTTGAAGAATATGCGCACCATAGAGGTTGAATGTGGGATAGTATGTTTTGAAGTTGTCGATTCAAGCTCCGCTTCACTACATGAATATCAGTGATGAAAAGAGATGTCATTGCATGAGCCGCATTGTTCATAAATGTTGAAAGGTATATGTGCCACCAAGATTAATAAGGGGAATAATTGACTTTAACAGCACATCGACTAAAGATTCAAAAATAATAACCTTGTTAATGACAACATTATAATTCTTCGCATGGACTAAGAAGAATTTATTCAGAAGGAATTGAGTCTATAACGAAGAGTTTCAGATTTCATGATCGCAGTTGCATCAATTCAAGGCAATTCCTCGCATGATCGTGGGTTATGATGACAATATATCTCTTCTCGCGAGCTGAGAGGGATTTATTGTGGATAACATTAGGCATGCAATGATGAGTTTTCAATGCATTTCTGGACAACTTGACAATCCAGCGCATGATGATATATGTTAGAAGGAATATGATTCAATTAATAAAAAACTCCATCGGCAATCTAAGATTAGAATAACATTAGCAAGTCTTGCAATGGTTGTTAGCCGAACGCACACAAATCAAAGAACTGTTATTGAAAGAATCAAAGAAAATGGATGACTTGTTACACCCTATCATGATGAATCAAGCAACACCACACTTGGGGGCAAGTTCAGAATTGATGAACAAATGAAAGTAGAGATTATCGCAGATAGCTAGAATAAGCAGTGTGCTTAAGTTGGGTGGATAAATAACAACAGAGCTTGGGATATTAGGCAAAGGCATCCTATGACAATGGAGCATCAACGAAAGGGGACCTATATTTCTCAAGTAAGTATACATGCATCATCATGCATTGCATCCCCATCTTCACCATATTCCATCCGGGTAGGTCACCCGTAATAATGAGACCGTCCTCTCCAACTTTCATCCGGGTAGGTCACCCAGAAAAATGAGACCATGCTAACCGGGTAGGTCACCCAGAAGAATGAGACCATACTAACCGGGTAGGTCACCCAGAAGAATGAGACCATGCTAACCGGGTAGGTCACCCAGAAGAATGAGACCATACTAACCCGGGTAGGTCACCCAGAAGAATGAGACCATACTAACTTGGGTAGGTCACCCAGAAGAATGAGACCATACTAACAAGGGTAGGTCACCCAGAAGAATAAGACCATTCTAACCGGGTAGGTCACCCAGAAGAATGAGACCATACTAACCGGGTAGGTCACCCAGAAGAATGAGACCATACTAACTTGGGTAGGTCACCCAGAAGAATGAGACCATACTAACAAGGGTAGGTCACCCAGAAGAATAAGACCATTCTAACCGGGTAGGTCACCCAGAAGAATGAGACCATACTAGCTTGGGTAGGTCACCCAGAAGAATGAGACCATACTAACAAGGGTAGGTCACCCAGAAGAATAAGACCATACTAATCGGGTAGGTCACCCAGAAGAATGAGACCATACTAACTTGGGTAGGTCACCCAGAAGAATGAGACCATACTAACAAGGGTAGGTCACCCAGAAGAATAAGACCATTCTAACCGGGTAGGTCACCCAGAAGAATAAGACCATACTAACAGGGTAGGTCACCTAGAAGAATGAGACCATACTAACAGGGGTAGGTCACCCAGAAGAATAAGACCATTCTAACCGGGTAGGTCACCCAGAAAAATGAGACCATGCTAACCGGGTAGGTCACCCAGAAAATGAGACCCATATCCACCATTCTATTTTTTTTTCTTTACAACACTTACTATTTAAAGTCTTTTACAAGACTTTAGTCGTAAGCATTGTAAAGAGGGGGCATCTGTTGCTACCCAATTTTTGACTCACTATTTTATGTTTCGAAAATATATCCAAAAAATATATATATCTTGGTACAAGGGCAAAATTGAACAAATTGAGAGTTTAATGGTCAATAGAGGTTTAAATCGCGAAAATTAGAAACCAAGGACCAGAATAAAAAATCACGCAAGGTTAAGGTTGAGATTGAATTTTTGAGGGGACACAATTGTGCAAAATTAAAAGCTTGGATCCAATTGAGGTACGATTGGAGAAACTATGAAATGAAGGACCAAACCATACTTTTACCTTAATTCTTTGAAAATTGCACTGCATGTTCCGCCTTTAAAGATTTTGAAAGTTGCATTGCATGTGCCGGCTGCATGGTTTTGAAAATTGCATTGCTGCATAATCCGGCGAGCCCGGCCTTGAATGAAGGCGCGCCTGCCTTCAATGTTAAGCGGCGGCACCCTGCACTAAGCATTTTGGCAGCCGAAGGTCTGTGTGTTTTGCTATAAATAGCAACATGCAGGGACTGTAGAAGGGGGGGGAGATCACGAGAGAATCAATAAAAAAAGCAGAGGAGAGAATTTAAGAAGAGAAGGAAAATTTACGTAGAAGTCAACTTAACTTTATAGTTTTAACTCTCTTTCGTTTCAGTTCACTCTCTCTCCATCTAAAAAAAAAACACAGAAGCTGCTCTCTCTCTCCCTTCCGTTTCAGTAATTCCAGCCACCCATTCCGACCACATTACACCATTTCATCATTAACAGAAGCCTCCGATCAACACTAGCAGCCCAACCGTGGTCTCCGGCGAAGCAGCCGAGGCAGCAGCAGCTTCTGCAACGTGACCAGCCGCCGTTCCGACGCCCATTCCGGCCACCACAGGCCACCATTTCCATCACCACCACGACCCGAAGAACCACCTCGACGTCCTCTACCCAAAGGTGTTAACAGGTAAGCCATTCATCAAACTCAAAAATTCGGCATATCACTGTTCATCTTCTCCATTTTTGCATGCGGGGAGTGAATTAATTCACTCCCCGCCGGGCCGGGTCGGGCCGGGTCTGGCGCCTGGCCAGACTAATAAATGAGGCGGGCTTCCAGCCCGTCTGGGGTGGAAGCCCAGCCCGAGAGAAGGACGGGCTTACAGCCCGTCTGATTGAAGCCCGGCCCAGCCCTAAGATTCTCTGGGCCGTCGGCCCAGACCCAAGATTCTATGGGCCTATGGCCCAGGTACCTCTGGGCTGACAGCCCAGCTTGAAATAGCTGGGCTGACAGCCCAAATTTAGTGTTTCTTTTGTCTGGGCTGGCAGCCCAGACTCCAAAAAGGGTGGGCTGACAGGCAGCCCACCGGGGAGAAAAATAAAAATAAAAAAAATAAAAAAAGTAACAATAATAAATAGAAAAAATATAAATTGCAAAAAATAAAAAAAAATACATTTTTTCGAGAAAATATTTAGAAGATAAAATGTGTTTTTGCGCATACGGCCAATACACTAGCATATTTTAAAATTTCTTTCTTTCAAAAAAAAAAAATATTATCTTGGAGTTTTGAAGAAAAATGTATTTTAGCATCGATTTCACAAAGTAAAATTATTTTCTTGCATTTTTGGATTTTACAATATATTTGTAAAATCCAAAGGGTATTGGCCAATATTCCAAAAATATTAAAATCTTATTTTTTTTATTTATTATTCATCATCGAGGTTTGGATAAATAAATCCTAAGGGGTCAATATCCAAAATATTCGATGGGGATAATATGCTGTTATTCACTGTCGGTGTTTGGATGAATAAATCCTAAGGGGTCAACATCCAAAATATTCGGCGGGGATAATATGCTGTTAGTCACTATCGGTATTTGGATAAATAAATCTTAAGGGGTTAATATCCAAAATCTTCGGCGGGGATAATACACCTTAATCATTTAACCAATATATTTCTGAAAAAAATCAATAACATAGCAATCATAAGACAGACAAAAAATACCAAGCAGCTTACCTTAGGTAGGGCGTACTAGGGGTGCTAAAACCTTCCCTTTACGCAACCAGTCCCTTACCCTAGAATCTCTGAAAGACCAGTTTTAGGTTCCTAGTAACCATAATACTAGGTGGCGACTCCCTTTTTCACGAAAATAAAGATTAGACCCCGATATTGAATATTTCCCCCGACACGCCGGGGAGGGTCGTCACGACGCCGCGCGCTCATTTTTGGGGTGCGACAGTCCACATCAAAGCTGCTTTTAACTGAAAATTTTCTTTATGGTATACATCATAAGTTTCGACACCTACAGACCATAACTTATTCAATTCATCAATCAAAGGTCTTAGAAAAATATCAAGGTTTTTTCCCGGATTCTTTGGCCCTGGAATTATCATTGATAAAAACATAAATGGTCTTGTCATGCACTTCCAAGGAGGCAAATTGTACACAGTTACAATTACTGGCCAACAAGAATATGAATTTGAAACCATATTAAATGGACAAAACCCATCAGTGCATAATCCTAATCGAACATTTCGTGGATCTGCCGCGAAGCTCGGATGGACTCGATTAAACTCTTTCCAAGCATATCCATCTGATGGGTGCACCATTATTCCATCATCCGACTTATGAAAATGATGCCATGTCATATCCTTGGCATGATGTGGAGACATAAATAGTCTCTGAAGTCTTGGTGTCAATGGAAAGTATCGGAGTTGCTTCTCCGCCTTGTTAGGGCCTTTACTAGTACGGTTTCTAGGCTTGTATCGTGAACTTCCACAGAAATCACACCTTATTTTCATCTCATCAACCCCATAATACAGCATGCAGTTATTACGACACACATCATATTTCTCATAGCCAAGTCCAAGAGGCCGCATAAATTTTTTGGCATCATAAAAATTTGAAACCAAATTAGCATCATCAGGCATGCAACTCTGAGCAAATTCAGTGAATTTGTTGAAGGCATTCTGAGTTAAATTTAAATTTGACTTCATATTAAGCAATTGTACACAAGCAGATAGTTTTGATTGCTTAGTACACCCATCCCACAAAGGTTCCTCTGCAGCTTTCAACAACTTAAAAAATTTAGATGCCTCTAGATTCGGAGGTTCCTCTATCACAACAGTACTCCAATCCCTATCATTATAGTATGCATCATCATCCCTCATTGCATCTAGAACCATATTTCTATATGGATTTGCATCTCCCTCATCATTCACAACACGACTAATCCCTGCTGATGAAGGTCCGACCATATTATCTGTGTCATAAGGCTCCCCGTGTACAGTCCAATTTTTGTAATAAGGTAAAAACCCTTTTCTCAATAAGTGATTACAAACATCATCTTCTTTCTGAAACTTTTGATTTTTGCATTTCACACAAGGACATCTAATTTTCCCCAATGATACATTTCTTTCAATTGAATATGCAAAATTGATAAATATTCTAACACCTGTAATATATTCAGGATTCATACGACCACTTCTGCTACGACGATACATCCACTCTCGATCATCCATATTAATCTAGTAAACATTATAACATAGAAACATTTTAGAATGTAAATTAAAACTCTATCTCTAGTTTATGGTTTACTAATGGCCAAGACAAAGAAAACAAAAACCAACAACACAAATACTTATAAAAACATCAAACACATAACATCAAAAACATAGGAGCAACACACACAGCAGTAGCATACACAACAATACGCATTTAATCGATACTAATACTAAAAAGACACAATAAACAAATTACACTAACCTTTCAAGAGAATTTAATAAAATTTGAAGTCAAAGGATATTGATCACTGCTTGATGCTCCTTTCGAAATCCCTAAGTAGAGAGATATTGTTAGTATATTCAATAAAAAATTGAATATCAACCAGCAACAATATTAAACTTTATATATATTCGATTGCATCCTTTAGGCCCAGAATCACAATCAGTTTGACAAGAGTTGTTTAAGGTCTATTTGATACTTAACCAACTTTGGAAGAATAACCTTTCAGAAATAATATAATTGATTAATATTTGAGATCAAGATTTATAGAATTCATTAACTTATAAAAAGGATTGTATAACAAAGTCTAATCATATAGAACATTATAATAAAGTGTTAATATAATTAAAATAACATTCATTAATAGAAAAGGTGTATATAAGCACTCAACTTGTTCAAAGTGATCAAAGTCCTTCATAATGCTTTCATAGAGGTCATAAAATTATTATCACAACTTTTGGAAACCACCCAACTAAATAACAGAGAGATTAAGTTATATAAAGATTCAGCCCAACAGATTCAACCAGGTCAAGATTGAAAATTAGTGAATGAACTCCCGTGACCAACTCAGCTAGGTAACAAAAACCTCTGCAGTCATGAACATGCAAGCAACCCAAACAGTGTAAGACCATTTTAGATGAATAACTTTCAACATATACTTATGGTGCAGCATCTAATATACAAATTGAGTGAATTGAACACATCGAGGAGTTCCACAATACCATGATTATCAAAAAGACAAGATGCATCCACAAATCTTCATAAATAAAAAACTCTACACAGCCAGCTCAAACCTCCTCAGTACCTCCACTTGCTTCCAACATTGAAATTCAGTTTCTGTGACCATTCAAAGCATCCACAAATCTCCAGAAAATTAACACCATCCTCGACCAAATTTTTTAATGCAAATTTCTTGTGCCTAGCTATGCTAAGAAATTGCAAGAAAATCTAATAGAAAATCTAAACTCCCCCAAAACTCCCTAAACCCTAACCTAATTTAGAAACTAAAAAAATAAACAAAAAACTGAGCAGAAATTTGAATTTTGAAATGGTGACCGTACCTTCGTTGTTCCACGGTGGCGTTGCAGCTGGGTTTCTGGTGGAGGATCCCGACGAGGTGGTGCTCGGAGTTGATGGCTGATTTTGCTGAACCGAGAGGGAGAGAGAGAGAAGGTCTTCTGATTTTAAAGAAGAGAAAAAAGAGAAGAAGAGAAAGAGCTGATGAGGCCGGGAAGAAGAGAGAAGAAGGGAAAGGTCTTCTGGTTTTGCTGTTCGGTTGATGTGAAAAAGGAAGACAGTGGTTGGTGTTCTGGTTTTGCAAGTGGGCGTAAAGTGACCGGGAAAGAGGAAGACAGTGGATATTCAATTCCATTGGTAAAACGGTGCGTTTCACATTTGCAACGGCCTATCCGTTGCAATTGCAACGGAACATCCGTTGCAAATGCAACGGTATATCCGTTGCAAATTCAACAAATGCAACGCCATTCCGTTGCAATTGCAACGGACAGTCCGTTGCCATTGCAACGGACACTCCGTTGCCATTGCAACGGACAATCCGTTGCACATGCAACGGCATTGCCGTTGCAAATTAAAAAAATGCAACGGACATTCCGTTGCCCTTGCAACGGACAATCCGTTGCACATGCAACGGCAGTACCGTTGCAAACAAAACGAACATCCGTTGCAAATGTCGTTTGCAACGGATATTCTGTTGCAATACTTATTTCTTTGTTTTACATTTTTGCAATTAGTTTAGCAACGGCATATCCGTTGCTAAAAAATTTCCGGATGCAAATGTGGCAACGGAAGTTGGCCGTTGCAAATATCCGTTGCTAACGGCACCCTTTTTTTGTAGTGGTTCAAAACCAACTCTGCCATGATCCACTCAGTCAAAAGAGCAGTAGTATCGGTGCCACGAAAGATCATCTCCTGCACACAGCGAAGTAAACACATGGTAATTAATCAGCACACCATTTATATATAGAGAAAAACATTTAAGGCAGCAGCAAACTAAGAAAAATATTAAATACCAACCCATAAAACAGCAACCATGTCATCCTCATCAAGTTTCTCTTCACCCTCCAAAGAAAGCAAAACATGGACGAAATCAGCGTTTTCAAAGACATTTTTAGGCTTCGTAATTCTGTGCTCTTCAATGATTTTCTTAACGAGTTTCTTGACTCGAGGAACGAGAAGACAACAACGTTGTTTGATGCGACAAGGGTCATAAAAGTAATTCAGCCACGGGAGATAATCAGACCAATTAAAAGCACCCAAGAGCTCAAAACCTTCTCTAACAAGCTCTTGCAATTCTTTTGCCTCCTCATTATTCTGCATCAAGTCATATCTTTTTCCAAAAACAGTACCCATAATGTTATTAATAGAAGCATTTTGAAGATGTTTACGCAAACAAACAATTCCACGGAGGGATTGCTCGTTATAAATGCCACTCAACATGTTAGCACAATCAAGCTGGCGCCATGGCTCATAAGCAGCTATGCGCCTCGGTGCAAATAAATGAGTTGATGCAATTCGTCTAAGGAGGCGCCAATAAGCCCCGTTTGGAGCAAAACCAATGGCTCGGCTAAACATGAGGCTTTTAGCCGATAGCTTGATGGGACGGTCAGCGAAGTGAGGAGAGGTCAAGATTTCACGGGCGATTTGAGGGTCGGAGGTCACAATGGCAGGGGTGGAACCTAAGCTAAAAGCCATGAGCTGAGTTGCGGCTTGGCTTGACGCCATGCAAGCGAGGGTGCGATGGGCCAAGCCGCTGCTTAAGCTGAATAAGCTTCCAAATAACGGCAGGCCTCGTGGACCCGGGATTGTGACATTCCCCTTTTGGTTTCTGCCATTTTTCCATGCTAGGCCACCAGTTGAGAATGCCCAAGTTAGCAAGGTAATAACCAAGAATGATGTTAAGACAAAGAGAAAGATGAGAGGGTTTGACAAGTTTTGGGTTTGTAACATAGCAGGGATTGCAAACATCCACCAGGCTGAGTCGACAGGAGTTGGAAACAAATCCATTTCTAGAGAGAGAGCGAGAGCGAGAGAGTCTGTGAGAGAGAGCGAGAGAGAGAGAGAGAGAGAGAGAGAGAGAGATTGAAGAATGTGTGGATACAGACCAACGGGGTTCGGTTTAAATAGGTGTGTTTTGCTAGCTGCTTGTATGGATACGTGAAGGGAGAGCAATATTGCTATCTAAGATTTAGATTATTAAGATTTTAGGAAGCACGAGTACTGTACGTGAATACTCGTGCATGCGATTTTATTAATTATTCGAGTCCCATTGTAGCACGAGTATAGTTAGGTTCATGCAGTGAAGTCAACTTAAGGCACCATATCAGTTTCCAATTTCATATCACAAGATGCCCGATATCCTAATTAAATCAATGATTCTTAATGTGAGTGGCAGAAACATCAAGCTTTCCGATGGGTACATTGGCATAATTTTTGAAATTTGGGAATTGTTACTTGATGCGATCACATTTATATATATATATGTGTGTGTGTGAATATCTTCGTTCCAAATCATTAAATTAATTTGTTAGTGTTATGCTTAGCTTAAAAATTAACCTAGAATCAGTACCCGACCCATCTCGAACAAATTAAATATAACAGTGTATATTAAGCAGTTCATACATTCATCTTGAAAACTCAAAGTTTGTGCTATCCAAGAACAGGAAAAAAGAAAACTTTTCGGATCCACTTTCTAAGGTCTTTTCTCTCAAGGAAAAAATGGAGTCGTATCTTTTCAATCTTGCAAAGTCTATAAAATAGAGGCACGAAACCTGAAATTTCATTGGTATTCGCTGGTGTTTTTGGTCCCCCTCCCGTTGGATGGAGAGTTGAGAGGGAAATGTACAGGAAGTTTCTCCAAGAGGCCATACGTGATTATAAAACTCGCCTAATTAATGTTACGTTGAGAACTAAAGTGATCAAATATTTAAATTAACTGGTCCAAGCAAGAATTTCAATTAACTATTTTTTTCTTCAAGGATTTCCATTTACTATCTCAACAATATCTTCGTTGAATCGATGTTTTTAAACACTCAATTTAACTTATATATGATCGATATTTACGTTATGTAAACATAAATATATTTACCTTATATATTTACCAGGGATAGCTGGTGCGGGAGGAGTAATCCGAGATCATATGGGAACTTGGATCGGGGGGTTTGCTAGAAATATTGGAATTTGTTCGTCGGTAACGGCAGAACTATGGGCAATCTATGTGGGGTTAAATTTGACTTGGGATAAAGGGTTTAGGAAAGTGGTTTTGGAGTCAGATTCTAGAGTTGTAATTGGGATAATAAATGGGGAGAGTGTGAGAGCTGATCGAAATTTTAATTTGATTATGCAAATTAAAAATATTTTGGGTAGGGATTGGGAGGTCAATATTTTTCATGTTTATCGGGAGGCCAATTGTGTAGCTGATTGGTTGGCTAATTTTGGGCTAACTAGGGACTTATTAGTTAGGGAGACGGATACTATAACCGATCCTCCGTCAGGGACTTATCCCTTATTGTATTATGACCTCATTGGGTCTACTATTCCACGTTTAATTTAGAAGGGCTTTCGCCCCGATCTTTACCAAAAAAATAAATAAATAACTGGCTTCTCCTCCTTGTTTCAGTGCACCGATTGCCCCTCCATCATTTTTGTTTGCTGCGTTGTCAGCCTTTTTTCCAGATGATATTGAATCAACTGAGGAGTCTCTTACCTTACCTGTTACTGCTAAGTACAACTCCCAGTCTTCATGATAAATACCGTGGTGCTCATTGTTAGAGAATAATATAAATTATATTTAGGGTTTCATCTAACAATTTAAATTTTTAAGTGGGTTGGTTCCTTGACATGGTATCAGAGCTTTATTGACCCAGCGGTCATGAGTTCGAATCTCACTACCACTATTCTATTTGATAAAATCAAGCACAAAGTAGTATGAACCCGTGCAAGTTTCAAGGTTAAAAATGTGTATTAAAAAATAATATAAATCATATTCTAAGATCTCACCTGACAACTTAATCTTTCAGGCGAGTTGGTTACTTCGACACTCATTAAAGATGATCATTATTAGGATAAAAGGTTTATGCTTATGATCATGCTGTGAAGACTTAATAAAAGACGCTCCTTCGAATTTCATCAATGTGTGCAACATGATCTTAACGTTACAACCTCGTATAAATTCGGATGTACGTGTGTCATGTGAAAAGCTAGAACACATGCAACTTGACCTTAAGTCGCATCAGCAGTGCAAGAAAACTTGTAATTAACTGGAAGATAAAAAGAAAACTAATAACAGCACCAGTAAACTAAGCAAGGTTAGATTAATGCTGTGTCAGTTTCGAAAGTCATCTCTGATAGTAGAAGCCAATCAACCATATAATTAGTATTCGTTAATTAATCGATACATGCAATCCAGAAGTTAATCACGCAAATTAATCGATACAGGAAAGAGTAGATAACGATGCTTGGTGTCATGGACTGGACTCCCCTCAATTTAGTGTACTAATTAACATGCTTTATATTCTAGAGAGATTCTTAAAGTGTAGGGAGAGGAGAGATCAGTTCGATTTTCTTTAAGAAAATCATAAGATGTGCATTCAATTTGGCTGTGTATAAAAGGAAATAGATCGGTTAGATTTTATCTTAGTTTTTTGTTTTTGTTTTTTTAGGTAAGGAGTTGTATGTAGTAATTGTACAGGATGGCATGCAGACTGGAGTTGATTGGCTTGAAATGAAGATGGTAAATAAATAAAAATGGAAAAAAAGATTAAACCACTCTCGTTTCATCAACTGAAGAAGAGTGCTTAGCTACGTGTGCATGCATGTATGCAAAATGGCAGAGAAGGTGAGCTCGGACAGTTGAACTAAGCCGTCCTACACATGCATCATCCCTGCTATTTCCCTTCTTCATATTTTGATGTTTTATTTTAATAGTATTATTTTTATTTAATCAAGAACCGTAATCTGATATTCTGGCCCTAGCACGTATAAAGGGATTTGGGTTCTGGGATTTGGAAATAACTTTCTTCTAGGAAGCAGGAGATTACTTCTTTCTTCTTTGCTTGAAAAATTGCCGAGAAAAACATTATTCTACACCAATTCCACGGCAGATTACAAGAAAAGTTTGATAGATTGCGCTTTCCATCATCCAATGACTTAGAATATAAGCTGCTTCATTTCAGTAAGAATTCACTGTACTAAGCCTTGGAAGATTAAAATAAAGGAGCTTTGACATCTCCGATTCATCGAGTTTCTTAGGAACAAAGTCGTGTCAGAAGAATGTACCGTTATTGGATCTAAATGTTATATATGAATTGAAAAACAAATCCAGATGTTTATTGTAATCTTTTCTTGTTTTATTTATTTTGTTTATGATGGGGAGAATCATGGTCAAATTTAGAGAGTGGGCAAGAAACAATTATGATAAATATTCTTCATTGTTTTCCACACACACACACGTATGTATGTATATGTATATGTAACTCTCCTCTACTTAAGATTTGCAGTTGCAAAAGAAGGACGCAAAGACACTCGACCAACCCTCTAATTTTATTTTCGTTATGGAGATGAGCTCTTTTTCATCATCATCATTATCATCATCATCATATATATATATATATATATATTAAGTCACTTTTCCTTAAACAAAGTATTCAATAGAAAGATATATATTTTCTAACTTGTGATAGTCAATATTAGTAAACAAAGAAATTTGAACCTTCGACCGGAAACCACAAATAAAAAAAGAAGAAGAAAAATCATATTTCTTGATCCCGGCTTTTCACCAACTCAATCATCCGTTGATGGTTAAGTTACAAGAACACACTCACTGGATTTAGAGTGTGTTTGACATTGCATTAAAAAACATGTTTTTGAATATTTTTTATTTTTTATTTTAAATTAAAAAAATTAATATTTTTATATTATTTCATATGCTGGTATAAATTTTTTTTTAAAATAAAATAATATTATTTTAATATATTTCTAAATAAAAAATATTTTTAAAAATAATTAACAACACTTCCAAATAGACCAATAGCATATGAAATAATATAAAAATACTAATTTTATTTAGAAATATATTTTTTTCTTCATCAACAATGGACAATCCTTTAGAATCCAAACATAGTAGGAAAATGGAAAAAAACAATTAGTGAATAAAAAAAATTCTAAAATATAAAGTACCAATAAATTTAGACGAGGTCAACAAAACTCGATCATGAAATGGAATAACCCAATAGAAATCAAAGCAAGAAAAGAAAAAGGCATGCTTATTTTATTTTTTTAAAAAATAAATTTCAAAGGACAAAATAAAATAATAACCTATATTACCCGGCCAAATCTCGTATCTAGATCATGAGATGTGGATAACCTAATTGAAAGAAAAGTGAAGAAAATAATGAATATTTTCCATAACAAACAACTTCGAGAAATGTAATGGAAAAAAAAACAATGCCAACACATGTTAACTTTACAAACCCGTGACCCTAGCTAGTGACTAAACCAAAAACATCTCAATTGAAAAACTATATTCTAAAACCTGGCATGATCTTTTGGGTTGACTTATGAATCAGGTGACCCAGAGCTTAGTTTAAAAATAAATTGGAGGAGAATTGATCTGGTCTAAAACAATAAAAATCTAGGTTGATCCATAACCCGGTGATCTCAAGGCGAACCTTTTCAAAACTTGTTTGTTTTTTTAAAAAAAATGATGTCATTTTTAATTTTTTATAAAACCAAAAGATTTAGTTGATTTGAGTTAACATACCTAATTTATGACCGATACTTCCCCTAGATTGATTCCCGGGTCTAAAAACTATGGGAGAAACAACAAAAACAAACTCTCAATAAATCAAATATGGGATGATAAAATAAAAGCAAATTAAACTATACAAAAGAAGAAAAAAAACCACTGATGAGTGCATAACATATGCAAATAGCTTTTTTAAATAAAAAAATAAGAAAAAGATCGGATTGTACTTGACCTAACTTAACGGTAATAAAAAAAGACTTATAGAAAATAACATATATACCCACGAACACAAAACTTAGAAAGTTTGGTCTAAAGAGTAATTTAGAATTAAAGTAAAAAAATAATATAATAAAAATAAATTTTTTAAACAATTCAATAATTTGACTGTACAAACTAAATTAGGAATGAATCATCATATCACTAATGAATTTAATAATGATACTTGTATCTTTATATATAAAAAATGAATTACCCTCCTAACTAAGCCAAATGAACTGTATTGCAAGTACAAAATAATTAATTTAGTGTGCGAACACAATAGAGTATGATGGTTCCTAGGTTCTCAATTTATTTTAAAGTTGGATCGCTACTAACGAAGTTGACTGGAAATTAAAAAGAAAAATGCAGCGAGAAAGAAGGAGGGTCAAAAAATCTAGATAGGAAATATTGAGGGTTGAACTTGAGATATCATCAAATTTTAAATTGAAAGGCAAAATTGAAATGAAAAATTAAATTCACACACCAATCCAAAAAATAAAAAACAAAACATAAAAGGGCAAACCTATAATATTATAAAATAAGAGGACGAAAAAGAGAATAAAAAAGGAAAAAGAAAGAAAGAGATGGTCAGCAACAAACTGTCATCGTTACCACCACACATGCTTCCCCACATGGAAAGGGTGTTCGTGGAGTTTTTAACATCATCATGGAAGTTAACGTTTTTCTTTTGAAAAGAAAGAAGTTTTTTTTGTTGCCTCAAATAGATTTTTTTTTAAATAAAAAAATAGAAAAAGTACGAGTAAATTAAAATTTAATCATTTCAAATTAAAATAAAAAAATCAATAATTTGACTGAACTAAAGTACGAGTAAATCATTATATCACTAATGAATTTAATAATGATATTTATATATATAAAAAAATGAATTACCCTCCTCACTAAGCCAAATGTCTATGTATTGCAAGTACAAAATAATTAAATTAATGTGCGGACATAATTAAGTAATGGTTTGACGCGCATTTCAAAAATATTTTAAAAAAATTAAATTTTTTTATTTAAATTAATTTTTTTTTGTATTTTTAGATTATTTTGATGTGATGATATTAAAAATAATTTTTAAAATATAAAAAAACTTTGATAATCAACCTCAATCAAACTCTCAAATAAATCTGAATAATATTTTTATCTTAAAAAAACTAGTTGATTGGAAAAAAAAAAGAAAAAAGAAGAGTGTCAAAAAAATCTAGATAGGAAAGTTGAGAATCACGCAAAACAAACATGGGGCCATGGGGAGACACGTGAGTGTAAGAGTGTTGGGCCTCGTGAATCTTTGGAATCTGAGAAATGGCACTCGTAAAATGGCCCATTATATCATCATATCCAATTCCACACGCCACCACCTCGCTTCCCGCCTTCACACACGCTCTGTACAAAAACAGAAAGGCCCCTTCCTTTCCAATCTTTAGCTGCATTCGTGGACCTGTTCTTGAGATTCGCATGATTCAAGATTCTACCAAAAATTATTTCTACTGATTTTATTTGATTGAATGTCAGTCATCGAAAGAACACTCTACTTGAATGAAAACCTAAGAGGTATAACATAATTTAATTAACTGATCTATTTAAATAACACAAAAATTGCTAATTACGCTATTATTTGCCGTGTAAAAATCACGCTGACTTGGAAACTCAATCTTTAAGAAATCAAGTAGTCCTTGAATCATTTTTTAAGAGGCTTTCTTTTTATTTTAACAGTTTGCCCTATTGTTTGTGAATACTCTCAAGTTTCTTGTTCAATCCTATAATCAATGTATTGGTGATCGTGCTATTCTAAAAAACGACTCCGAAGCAAGCGTTTTATTATTATTTACAAACTGGATTTTTGGTGCATTAATGCTCAAAGTGTACGTTTGGAGTTATTACTTCTTATAAACCGTCCAGGGAGAGTTGTTTGGTGGCAAAAACTTGAGATTTATTTTGTAGATTTTGGATCTGAGTTAGAATGTATTTCTTTTTATAAAATTTTGAATCAATTAAAGTTTTACTCTTTTAACTTGAGCTTATAAAAAATATCTAAAAATAAGTGAAGTTTAATCGAATAAATGTTTTTTTTTTTTTTTTTGTTATAAACAGCAGCATGAATAAAAAACACTCTGTTACGGGACAAATCAAAGGGAGCTCGCTTTGACTTCAGTGAAGGGTTAACTCACTGGTCATGGTTCCAAGAACTTGAAATTGATGGAATTAAAATTATATATATATATAATTTTATTTATTTTGTGTATTTTCATGGGATATTCCCTTATCTAGAACATGTATCGAAATTAATTATATCTTATTTTACACAATAGTTTTGTTATTTTGTATCCAATATATACATACAAGGCCATATTGATTGGACATCCCATATTTGATAGGTGGTAGCTAGTTTTAATACACACACACACACCAAAAGAGTTCATCTCTTCATTGTTATTTTACGAACACTCATATTTCATTTTGTAAAATTATAAGTGAAATAATCGATTTACTTTTTTTTTATAAATAAAATGCATTAACTTGCTTTAATCGTAATGAATCATTCCTTCCATGTATAAAACTTAATGTAGAATGAACGCAATCTGAATTTGCAATGAACGACTTAAAAAAGTCTCTCTCTCTCTCTCTCACACACACACACACACAAAGAAGGATGTAATTTTAGATTTTCTTTTGGACAATTTTCCAACAAAAAACATACGATAAGAGACAGGGACAAGTTAAAAAAAATGGTCGGTGATGCAGTTAAAACAAACAACAGGCTTGTGATGCTTACTAAAATACATGGGTTGTGCCACCCAACTACCCGTGGATTGGTTTTCTACTATTGGGCCAGTTCTTCCTTTATTAAATAGGCTGTATTGTTACATTTTTTTTTTGCTTGTTTTTACTTTTTAAGAGTATTTTTTTTTAAAAAAGTTTTTTTTTTCAAAAATAAATTTTAAAAAATAAAAATATTAATTTAATGTATTTTTTAAATAAAATATACTTTTAAAAAAACAACCACCACTAGAATACCAATCAATGAGATTTTTAATACACAAGCTAATATTGTGCATCATCTCATGTTGGTGTATTATTGATATATTTGAAAACCATATATAAACAAGGACTAAATCAAAACAGAATCCTAAACCATAGGAATTATTCAAGCCACAAATCAAGTCTAAGAACTTGATCAAACTCTAACACTCTTGATGATAAATAATGGCAGCAAATAATTGACATAACATATGCTTAATAAACAACAAGCTATTAATTAATATTTTTTTTGATGCGAGGAAACCCTACTTCTGGAAATTGTACCTTTTATATCCAGGTGAATGAGTAAAACTTTGGCTATCCCAGACTCTTATAAGGGGTGCACGCCGTTACTCGAACTCGAGATATACTGTGCATATCACAAGTTTTATTCCATCATGCTACGCCTATTGAGATCCTATTGAGACAATGTTAATTAACACGGTGGCATATAGGGAGGTGGTGGTAGCATATGGGCTTTTTTGCCGTGACCGTTCCTGATTATGAATGCCATTTGCATACCCCATGACAAATGACGCTCCAGATGGCAGTGCACGAACCATACTCCTGTTACAAATAAAATGGACACAAAATGTTAGATCTGCCTCACTATCGAGGTGATTAAGAGAAATAATATATACTTTGCTGTTATTATATATTTAAATGGTTATGCCAATTATATTTACCAGGATTGGTAGCCTTGAATCTTATGACAGACCAGCCATTTTTTGGGACAACAATGGTGTTTTGAAGAGGAGGGTCAACAAGATTGTATCTCAAAGGGTCTTTATCTTTGTCAAAGTTGCCTAATCCCCAACCAACAACATAGAAGCTTGTTCCATGTATGTGCATGGGATGCTCAGTTCCAGCAGCCACATTTGTTCCTTGAAAAACTATCTCCACCGTCGAGTTATACTTGAGCACTCTCACTTCTGTACCTTTTGTTGGCGTCTCGTAAATCAACGGGGTACTATCCGCAGTGAAATTAAAGAACACGGGTGGTCTATCAGGAAATTTATCGCCGTAAACACCATTGATTTGATTGTAATAAGCTCTCAGTATATCCATACGTGTAGGTGTCTGGAAGCTTATGTTTTTCACACTAGCAGCTAGTCTAGACTGAATCGCCCCACAAGAAGTGTTTTCACACGTAAATCTGTTAACAGAAAGAGTGAAAAATAACGGAGTGTTTATGCTTAGGGGGACATCAATTGGATGATTATTATCAGCTAAGCTTCTAAGACGACCAGTGAAATTAATCGATGCAGCTGTGTCATTAAAACCAGGAAGGTATGGCAATGAAGGAGTAGAGGATGGAGTGTAGTTTCCATTATACTGGACAATGGCTGTGGTGGTTGTGTTGTCATATTCCACACCACTAGCACTAGAGTAAACTTTTGCAGCCATGTAATAGTGGTCCGGTGGTTGGTTTGCTTCCAGTAAAACATCAATGGTTTGACCAGGTGATATTGCTAAATAGTCAACTCTTAGTGGTTTAGTGTAGCTGGCATCTGTTCCGACCACCGTGACCTGGTGATTGGCGACGGAGAAAAAGAGAATGTCTTGAAGGGCAGCGTTGATTAGGCGAAGAAGGTAAGTCTTGCCATAATCCACCGATAGCTTGAATGTATCTGCAATTGAAGAAGACACGGTTTTGATTTAACAGCTTCAAATAATACAAATGTTCCGATGAGCTAGTTGCAGATTCTTCCTCTCTCGACGTATTTTAAGCGGGATCTCTCCTTAGAAATAATTATAAAACACAAACATGTAATGTATTAAGGATGCAATGCAGTGACTGTCTGTGCCGGGAAGAAAGAATAGGCTTCTAAATGATTATCATGGGCAACTTTCAATTTGCCCCACAACTTTATATATATTTTCATCCCAAACCTTTGATGTATTCCAATTGAATCCTATTCTTTCATTTTCTTCCAACTAGCCCCCACGTCTTGTACTTTTGTTCCAATTCCCCCCTCCAATCATTTTCATCAAGTATATGTTTATGAAATACCTTAATA